>JAACNH010004684.1:0-23114 GCA_019447015.1 Hymenochirus boettgeri | reverse complement strand
TGATACATTGCTGATACATTGCTGGCACATTGCTGATACATTGCTGGTACATTACTGGCACATTTTTTTTTACAATTTTTTTTATCTCCTTGAGATCGAGCGAAAGATGTTTTTTGACCCCAATGCGTAAATGTTCTTAAGAAATGGTTTTGATACTCTTTTGCCTTTAGTTAAACCAATTAATATTGAGACTAAAGGTGTCTATTTTCCAATGCAAATTGCAGAGCCTGCTGCAAACTAACATTCTGGTGACCTCTAGTGGTGAGTTTTCAGTATAAACAATATTAACAATGTGCATTGGGGACAAGATAAATTGAAAACATCCTGATTGTGAAAACTATCCACAAGTAAATGTGTATTTGTCAATCTGCCACTGGATAAATGAACCCAAGTTACTGTCATAGAAACACTGGAGCCTTTTATTCTTTACTCCCCTGACTTGGGCTCCTTTAAATCCTAAAAATGACTCTGGATTCCTCCTACATGTTTCGGATTTGCCTTTCGTAATGTGAACTAACACCAAAGACAGAAACACAACTGGACTTTCCCTGCTGGTAATGGTGGGAGAGCAGGGGTTAACACTAGTCTCTCTCTGGTCTCACTCTTATCTCTCTGGTCTCTGTCTTATCTCTTTAGTCTCTCTCTGGTCTAACTCCTATCTCTTATCTATCTAGTCTATCTTTGGTCTCTGGTCTTCCTCTTGTCTCTCTCTTGTCTATGGTCTCTATTGAATTTTGGGCAAAAAAATCAATAATTTGTGTGTTTAATAAATCAAGTCCTTTAGGGTACCTCAACTTTATGTTATTATCTCTGCTCTCCAGTCTCTCTCTGGTCTCTCTCTCTGGTCTGTCACTTAAGATAAAAGCGTTCTTTTACAAAAGTCAAAAGCCCTCCCCTTACTACTGTCCCCTTACCAGTGTTCTCACTATATTTCTATCTCTCCACCTCCTCTCTCTACCTCCTTTCACTGGTTAAGAGATGCACTATACCAGCTCTTTAACAACACCACACTTCACTATCGATCTAACACAAATAAGCGACACAACCTCAAATCCATCTCACATATGCGGTTTCTATTTGCTCTCTTACTCCTTGTTGCTTGGGATGTATCTCATAATCTTGGCCCCAGTAATATCCCACTTTCCTATTGTCCTTGCCCTACTCCCTCCCATTTTCGTGAATCTACGCTCTTTTTACTCTAATCCCATCTTCATATCTGCCCTTCTCCTGTGCTTTGCTTAATGTTCGGTCCCTTTCTAACAAATGCACTATTATTCACAACCTTTTCTGTGGTAAGAATTTTCACCTTCTTGCTCTTACTGAAACCTGGCTTTCCCAGCACGACTATGTTATTGAGACCTCTGTTACTACAGGAGTTCTCCTCCTCTCCCATACACCTCGCTCCTGTGGTGGAGGTGTTAGCCTCCTTCTTTTCCCACACCTGTCATTTTAATTTAATCATCCTCCCACCGGCCTTCTCATTTACATTCTTTGAGGTTCATGCTGTTCAAATTTCATACCCTCTGTTGCCATGTGTAGACCTGATCCAAAACTTTCCCAGCTATATTCTTCTCCTGGCTTCCTTCTTCCTCTCAGACTGTCCTGTCCTAATTTTGGTTAAGTTGGCAACTCTGCTCTATCCTGGCCCTCACATTTCCTTCATTTAACATCCTCATTTGATCTTCATCAGTGGATAAATACCAGTATGCATAAGGACGGACACTACCTGGAACTTGTCTTCACTAAAAACTTTTATGTCTCATCTTTTGAAACTAACCCCTACCCACTTTCATATCACTATATTATTACTTTTCTTGCCCAACACTCTCCTGTTTCTCTTGACCCTCCTTCTTGTGTGTATGGCCATAATACCCAAGCCACAGATCTTCTGGTGCTGGCTTCTTCTTTCTCCTCTAGTCTCTTAACCCCTATGTCCAACTCTGACCCTTAATTGCTTCTTAACTCCTATAACTGTCCTGACTAATGCTATTGATTTCCATGCCCCCTTGCAACCCCGCAACTGCTGTCTCTCAAATCCTCGCCCCTGGCTCAGTCCCACAACCTGTTTTATACGTAGGTGCACACGTGCTGCTGAGCGGATGTGGAGAAAGTCTCGTACCCAGGCTGACTTTCTCCATTACAAATTTATGCTACAATGCCTCAACACCGCACTTTCGGTAGCAAAACAAAAATACTACAAGACACTTATAAATAATAAATCAAATTTGCGCCGCCTGTTCTTCATCTTTATCTCCGTCCCTCGTCCGCTGACTCTCTTCTCTCTCCACACTCCCCCCACTGACTACTTCATAAAAAAAAATAAGAGTCCGTCCATATGCAGATTCCTAATCCTCAGGACAGCTTTTAGATTCTTAAACCCACACCCCCTTATTGAATCTTCTAACTACACGTCTCTCACCTGCTTTGGTCATGTCCACTCACTACATGTCCCCTTGATCCCATTTTCTCTTTCCTACTGAATCCTGCTGTAATCAGGCAGTCTCCCCTATACTGGCCCACATATTAAATGCCTCCTTGTCATCTGGTATTTTCCCTTCCTTCTTCAAACACACCCATGTGAAACCCATAATCAAGAAAACCTCCATTTACCCTTATTGTCTTGCTAACTACCTCCTGGTCTCTCTTTTACCGATAGCCTCTAAGTTACTGGAATGTCTTGTCTTCTCCCATATCACTAATTATCTTCATTCTCATAACCTACTGGACCCCTTGCAGTCAGGGTTTTGTCCTGGGCACTCCATGGAGAGGGCTGTGTGCATGTTGTGAATGACCTTCATGCTGCCAAAGCTCACTTTTTTATTCTCATCCTTCCTTTCTTCTGCTTTCAATACAGTAGATCAGTGATGCCCAACCTGTGGCCCGCATAGAGCCACGGGTGGGTTGTGGCGGTCCGGAGGCAGAGCTACTCCCCGCGTCCTGCTTACAGTGCTCAGTGCCGCTAGTGAGGCCCCCAGCATCGGCTGGGTTGGGCACCCCTGCAGTAGATCATTCCCTCCTAATGCAAATTCTTCACTCCTTGGGCATCCGGAATAAAGCGGAATCCTGGCTACAATCCTACCTCTCTAACAGAACCTACCCTGTGTCATATAATAATGTCTTGGCCCTCCACAGACAGTGGTCGGTGGAGGGTATATATTTAAATCCTTCACAAATCTATTAATTTGGCTTGAGTGACAGATCCCAGCTATTTATATTTCTCATTCACTGGTAAATACATGATTATTCTTATCTTCTATTATTCTATAGCCCTATTTAAAGGTAAACTTAAGTCAAAAATGAAAAAATTAAAAAGTTACTTTAACACTCATAAATGCAAAATGATACTCACACAGACACAGGTAACCACACCTACTGAAACAACCTTCCATTTCCATGGCAGCCTTATGTGAAGGACAACTAAAGTCAAAATTTAAATCTTAATCAATCATAAAGTTATTTTTACACTTTCAAACGTATAATAATACCCACACAGACACAGGTACTTCCACGGCAGCTCTATTTAGAAGGCAAAGTCAAAAATAAAGACTTCTTTAAATCATTAAAAAGTTATTTTTACCCTTATAAATGAAAAAGCACAAAATACTCTTCAACTCTGTCAGGTCTCCACTAAACCAACAAACTGAAAAATCGGTGCCTGTCGAGCTGCCTTTTATACCCAGGGGGTTGGCACTGATAAAATAGCTGTTATTGGTGAATTTGGGACGTGGCTAGATCATTTTAAAAAAATTCACCAAAAAAACGAAAATTCCGTAAATCCTCAATTTATTTGAACGTGGTTCGGAAAAATTCAGAAAGCGGAATTCTGGAAAATCTGCACATCTCGGAAATTCAGTTCAGATCCGCAATCTAGTACATCTCCAGTGTTCAGGACCAAAAAAGAACATTGGAACAATTTACTAACATACATTTGGTGGAACTGCAGCCAAAAAAAAGGTCTAAGGTGCTTCAGGGACCATGTGGAGATAAGAACGTATAATGATCAATGGTTTGGGAGGGGTGGGAAAAGTAGATTAGTGGTTAGATTGTAGTACTGGGGTGGTCATTCCCTATAATCTGGAGTCCTATTCTGCTGTCTTCCTATTCGGAAGTGTGCTTCTCTCTTTATCTCTAGGATGCTGAGAGTCCCTCGCTTCTAACATTACAATCTTTACAGGACTCAATGAGGAATGTTATTGGCCAAGTGAAATAACTTCTGAATGGGACACCCTAAGGAATTAGTATACAAACAACCTGTTAGGATTATATTTTCATTTTAGCTGAGATATAGCGGAGGTTGATTTTTTTTTCAATAATAGTTGCCCTATAATTAAGAGACAAATGTAGCAGTCATTACATAATAAAACTTCAATTTTGGCAAGTACCAAATCATTTATACTGATTTTAGAAAGATGTAACACTCACCTTGGCACTCCTCTTACCTTTCACTGTAAGAGGCCACAATCAACGTGATATGTGCACATCGATTGTGCTGTGATCCCTGTTGTAGTGAGTTATCAGAGCTCATGGAGCGAATTTGCTCCGATAAGCGAATCTCACCACAACAGACACCAGCGCACCTAGTGTGGCCAGACCAATTGGCCAACACTAGTGTGCGCTTTTTAACGCACAATTTTTTTTTCTATGTATTCCATAATGCCCCCCTAACCCCCAGAGTACCTTTATTTTCTTCAGTTTCCGCCTCTATCCCGAGGTATAGAAGTTAAAAGAAGTCAAGATTTCAATACACCACTCCTCTTTGAGCGGCTTTCATGAAGCAGCTTTCACTAATTTATTGCCTGTCAACGGGAGATCGGGCTGAAGTGATAAGGCAGTGTCTCCAGAACAACCAGGCTTACATACGGAGGGTTTATTTATTTATTACAAATGTTAGAGTGATGTGTAGGAGGATTAATGCGCATGAGCGGCTGGGTTCCCAGGCTTGGTTGACAGCTGGACTACTTGAACGGGGGAATGACCAAAGAGGGGAGGGGGAGTTAGGATCTCAGCAGTAAATCAGACAGTATGCAAACACAGAGCCACAGAGGAAGTTAAGAATAAGGCAGAATACACTAACCTTTTATTATGTATGGATTAGAGCAATGTATAAATTTCACTATAGATGCCCTTTAAGTGCAAAACAAATTAATTGCATCGGGTACCTGCTGCCATTAACAGCCATGCAAAGTAAGAGTTAAAGGAGAATTTAACAAATTTTTATACTCCAGAATCTGAAAATAACCCCTCCAATAAGCTATAAAATATCACTTCAGTAAATTGTATTAAATGTAAGTCTCTTAAAGGACAACTAAAGCCACAGAACAACACTGAACAAGAAGGCAGAACACCTTGATATAAAACCAGTAATCTGTATCTTACCTCTCATTTTGATACGGGCGCTGGGAAATTTACCTAAATAACATATGGTTTGTGCTTTACTTCACAGCATTCTAGTATCACACAGTTTGGTCAACGACCACTATGTTCTGCACATGCTCAGCCCTTAGCTATGGCAGAAACTTGTTAGTTGGTCACACCCATTAATAATCTCTAGCCAATCCTTTTACAGGGCAGATAAAGTAAGGAAGCATGTGACTGAGGTCAGGAGGTGTGGTCTGATACTGCACATACACACAGATACTTCATCCAGTTCTTAACAGGCTTTCAATTTACTGAAGTGGGATTTTATAGTTTTTGGGTGTTTTTGGGGGGGGGGGGTTCAGATTCTGGAGTATAAAAAATTGGGTTTAGTTCTCCTTTAAGAAAGTAAATCACAAACCATTTGTTATTTAGATTAATTTCCCAGCCCCCATCAAAATTAGAGGTAAGATAGAGATTACTGGTTTTATATCAAGGTGTTCTGCCTTCTGGTTCAGTGTTGTTCTGAGCCTTTCATTGTCCTTTAAACTCACGCTAACTCAATATTACACCAGGTACCACATTTTTTTACAGCTCCCCTTTTATTCGCTAACTGGCACCATAGTTTCAGTGAACTAACCAAGTAAAAAATAAAAAAAAACAATTCTTTTTAGACAAATGGTTTTATTACAAATGATTGGGGTGGGTGGGAAGAAGCATTATAAGGATGTATAAAAAAAGTAAATGAGAACATTTTTAAAAAGACATATGGACATTTCTTCATTGATTGAAAAAAATAACACCTATAACTTAAAACAGTTTCCAGTCTTTTTACACATGTTCTTGGCTTCAAATAAAGTCAAACAATTATTAAGGCTCCAGAGTTGGAAATAAAGTCAGTTTCAGTGCATCTCTTCGTATTATTAACAGAGGGTTATTTTGCACCCGTTAAACATTTTGATTAAAAACTTAACAGATTTTTTTTTTTTTGCAATGAGAACAATATAAAATATAAAATGTTACTGCGAGTAAAAAGCAAGGGATATAGTAACAATTATGTGCTGCTGTAGGAGGCGGAGTTATAAAAATGTACTACTGTGACTTTAATTTTAAATTTCATGACTATCAAACCAGATCCAGCTGATTAGAACATTATCTCCACGTCCTTTTTTTTCTTTTTTTTTATTCAAATCTGATTTATTATTGGCAGGAAACATTGACAATACTGGGTAAGATGGGAAGTCTAATTTAGCTGCAAGGGATTGTCTACTGTGCTGCTCAGCTTTGGTTAAATAAAGTGCGTTTTGAATAATTTGCACAAATAATTACATTCAGTTTATATACACCTAATATTTTACAGCTCTTTTATTTACATAATACATTTACTAATAATTGCATATTAAATAAATCTTTAGGAGCAATCCCATATTCTTTCCTTTGATTATTCCAGGGTTTAAAGGACAATTATACTCATCCCCCGCTTTCTTTCTTCCTCCCATTAGAACTACCCAGGGTGAGGACCTTAACAGCTAAATCCTCACCCCTGGGTACATTACCTAGCAGCTGTACTTTCTAACATTAAGTTTCCCTCAATGTTCCAGTTCCCTTCCACAGTGTAGCCAATGAGAAGATACACTCTTCTCATTGGCTACATCACGGACTGTCACTGACAGTGTTAGAGGGGAGGAATGGCCCAGAGAGTAGCTGTTAGGTAAAGTACCCAGGGGTGAGGACTTAGCAATTTAGGTCCTTACCCAGGGTACAATGCAGCTATAGAAAAGGACTAGGTGAGTATAATTGTCCTTTAATTCAGGGATGTCCAACCTGCGTCTCTCTAGATTTTTAAAAACTCCCAACATTCCTTGATTGCACAGTTCTAGTTTTCAAACTTTTGGAGGAACTGCAGGTTAGGTATTCCTGGTTTAATTACTAAGCCCCCAACGTACACTGCGGTTTTTAGAATCTTTATGAACAACAAATCTGCATTAAAACATATTAGCTTGAGATACAGTAAGCAATTGTAGAAATATTCAAAAATATTCCCCTCAGAATTTACAGATGTACGTGTGACCCTTAACTTTTTGGACCCATCCAATCTATAATCTAAGGATATACTGTATTACCATCCACAAGAATATTTTGTTAAACAAAAATAAATTGCATGTTAAACATGGCGAGCAGCTTAACCAAATAATAAATGTATCATGGATCTCACATGTTCTGTGCAGAAATATACAAAGGGTTATTCAATAAAAGTTCTTATCGTTAAAAATGGTGCTAATTTTTCTCCAACCAATCAGATTTTAGCTTTCAAATGTTAAATAATATCTGATAATTTGGGGCAAAATTAGCACCATTTTTAACGATAAGAACTTTTATTGAATCTCCCTTACTAACACCTGAACTTTCCTTTAGATCTGGGTTTTTTCAATTTATTTTTTAAGAATCTCCAAGCTGAGGCCCACACTCAGTGCATTACTTTTACAACTGCTGAATTGTTAATTTTTTTTACTTGTGTTAAGCTGAAAAATACAGTGTAGCACTTATAAACTGTTTACTTATTTTGAATAAAGTTTTCAAGTTTTATTATTATACAGGCCGTGCATTCCATCACTCTCATTGCAACCTCTGACGTAAATCGGTCATTGGGAATCTGTGGAAATGGTAGCAGGTCAGGATATCGGGTTTTTAAGCTATCTACTCCATAAGCTTCTAAAGTCTGGACATCATTAGCAAGACCTTCTAGTTGTTGACTGTATTCCTCTATTTTTTGAGCAAGTGCAGTTGGTTTCACATCCTTGTCTGATTTTCCTCTGACAGCATAATCGGCAGCAATCAAGGCTAACTTGGTAGAGAGATAGCACTTAAAGCAAACCCACTCATTAGCATTTTTGTGCAAATCGTTTCTTGCAGCCGAAAAATTAGCCCTAGCTTGTCTCAGCCACCTGCGAGCCTCTACAGGGTTTCCAACTGATTTGAAAGTAGGTGGCACAAAAAAACGCTTTGAGTCATATGAACTTGTGGTAGTGGAAAACCTCTCTTTGTACTGTTGCCTCTCTGATTTATGACTGGTGGCTTCTTGATTCCATGACGTATAAAATCTCTGAAATGAAAATTTCTCTGATTGATACCGTGTTGATGTGGATGCAAAGGTTCTTCTTGCAGTTCTATCAGAATTGTGATCAACAAAAGTCTGCTTTTCTAGTCTGGTAATTTCATTTTGCAAATGCTTAAAAACCTCATTTGCAATATCCAGGTTCTCAGCATTTTTATCCGGATGCCATTTTAGATAGAGTCTTCTAATTATCTTTTTTCTTTCAGTTTCAGGAAGTTTCCAGGCCTGTTCCACTATTGAGGTGACCTCTCTTAATATTTCAGGCAAAGAACTCAGTCTTGTTTTTTTGGGAGACTGGTGTCTAGAAGATGTTGTTTTAGGACTCTCTTTACTAGTTGGAACAGTCCTAGGACCAGCAGACGGAAATTCAGTTGGACTTGTTGGAGTAGATGGGGCGCTATCTTTGTTAGGAGCGCTCTCTTCGGGTCTAGAAAACTTGTACAAATCAAAGGAGCTTACTATCTTATATTCACTGTAACCTATATCGATTTGGTAAAACTTTCCAATAGAGCCTGAATTAACCTCGTTTTTTTCCACTTCTTGAACAATAATTGCATAAGTATATGTTGGCTGATAAGAGCCAAATGAATCTCCTCCTTCTGCATCAACCAAATAGCCAACGTATTCACCGGGATAAAATACATTCATGGGATCCATAAGCAAAGTATAGTGAATTTCTGCAGGGATAGGCGTACCAGGCATGGGAAGTTCAAGCTTGGATTGCTCTGTAGATGAGTCATACTTAACTCCTAAACTGTCAAGCTTTTCATTGATTCTGTATATGTCATTGCACCCTAGCATGGCAATTAAATAGGATGTGTCAGAAATGAGATTGTCTGTTGCAGATTTTAGGGTCATTGCGAGTGCTAGCAGGAAATTTATATCTTTGCTGTCTGAATGCTGTATATAAAGCAGTATGACTGCATGTCCGTATCGCTTTAAAAATGCGAGGGTTTCACTTCTGCTATGAGGGATGGGATTAAATCCTTTAACTCTTAAAGTTGTTTGTAATTTCTCAAAACAGGATACCTTCAAACCTTCCCGTAATGCTTTGCAGAGTTTTATAGCTTTTTCCTCATTTGCTAAAAATGCATTATCATTTTCATGTTTCATGATTCTTATAAGTCCTGTGATAAACTGTTCAGAAGACAACAGCAGCTGCAGTCTACCCTGTAAAGAGCAAAGGGTTCCAAACTGACACGATTTCGGAGTTTCTTCATCAAGCTGTTCTTCAAGAATACTGCTGAGAAGACGGGGTCTTAACTTTGGAGGAAGAAGCATTATAATTCTTGTGTGGAAGCCGTGGTCTTTCCCCATGTAGCACTGACTAAGATCCACAAGCATTTGAACACCGATATTTCCTTGTATTCTACTTTTGTAATGTGGCGCGTCATCAAACACCAAAATGCTTGATTTTACTAGTCTTCCATCTTGGCTTGGTAGATAAAGTGCAAGATCGCGGACATTGTCTAAGTCATTCCGCACCTTTGGGGAATCATTCTGAAGACTTTTGAGTAAGCCTGAAACAACTCTTTTGACTGTTCGCATTTCATTTGGGTCAAGCTGTTTTCCTTCAGAGTTCTTGAATATTCGACTTAGAACTTCCACATACTGTTTAGTTGACACAATATCTTCAGTGCCTAAATTCTTGAACAGCTGATGATATGTTCCAAGCTCTAAAGGGAGTTTATACAGATAAGGTTTAAAATCAGCCTCGTATTCAAGATTAATTACAACTTCTTCCGGCTTTAAAAGTTTCCACCCATCTTCAACCATCACGAATGCAACACCTCTCAACTGGAACTTGAATTCCCTTTTTTCTGTGTTGAGAAAGTCATAAATACTCCTTAAAACCTTTGATCTTGTTTTAACCATTTCATCATCCACTGCTATTATGTTACATATATTTCTGCAATTGTTTATTACTTTGTCAAGTGAAGGATCCATATTTACATTCAGCATTGTTAAAACATGTTCAAGTTGTTCCTGGGGCTCAAGGCTACTTCCTTCTTGTTCTTTAATACTTAAAGGAGTTGCTTTTTCAGGAAGAATAGGACAAGATGTCCAAAGTAACTGCATAACGTCTGTTTGCTTAAACTTAGGATTTACTTGTGCTCCACTGAACCTTATTAATGGAAGTGTTCCATTTACTTCTTGGTACTGAGGATGGAACCGAACAAGGTCAGCTGGTGCTCGCTCAGGACATAAAAAGTGAATTGAAGACAATTCTTTTAAAAAGTTCCCAGACAACAAATCTGTTCTTTCCTGGAAGACATGATACAGAATTACATCCACTGTATTCTGAAGAACTTCTTTAGTCCAGTTTTCTGTGTTTGCTCTCATGCCAATTTCTTTTGCAAACTGTAGTAATTGTTGCTGGGAAATTATGTACTTTAGCCCTATTTTTCGAAGAAAGTTGATCCACGATGTAATGAAAGCCACTTGGTTCTTGGGTTTTGTAATCTGTTCCAGTCTTTTAAAGAAATCTTGAGGTACAAATAGTTTTTCAGATAACATTACTTCAAAAACCTTCACAGTCTTATCATAGAAATGCTTTGCAGGCTTAAGACGATTGATAGCATCATAAATAAATGAAAGCTCTTCCAGCTGCACGTACAGCTGCTCTCTTACACCTGAAATGTCTTCAATAGCGCACAGTCTATTTTTTAGATAAATCAAGTGCTCCAGTTTAGCAGTGTAGGATAAATTTTCAAACTTTGGCAAAAGGTGCTTTGAATAAATTTCTAAATCATCCACTGGGAGGCAACCAAGAGCCGTGTACAATTCCTTCAAATGTACTTTTTCTTCAAGAAAAGCATAGGAGGAAGAATAAGACCACTTGTCAACTTCTGCTGTTGGCATACTCTTCGTAAGTACATAACAAGTTCCGTATTTCGAAAGGGTAACATAGCGCCCACTTATAGATCTGTAACATGGAAGCAACTTCAAAATGCCAATAACTTCATCGGACATAAGATGGTTTAAATTGCAGTTGAAATACATTAGCAAAGAATCAAAATCACTCTCTGCTAATTTTTCTGTCCTAAAAGATGATGTCTGTATCATGTGTTGTATAGCCTTGAGTATACTTAATGGATTGTCTATATTGGCAGTGTGTCCTGACAGTAGTGGAAGTATGATACTATCTTTTGAACACATTTTATTTAATCCTAGCTGAATGCAGCCAGTTTTCATCAAGGTATGAAAGACTTTATCACTCTGTGCATTTGGGAAAATTGCGATATGCATTAGACTTAAAGGGAGTAGTACATCACCTTCTGCAACAATAAGATTACTTGATGATGAGGCAGCGAATTTCATCCCAGGCAGTAAAGCCCAATCCTTTAAGGTATCAACAAGGGTATCAAATGTTGCACTGGCATCTGTTTGTTCATCTTTGGTGGTAAAGGACTCATTAATAAAATGCCAAACACTTTTAAGCCAAGATTCACTTGCAAAATTTTCTTTCCACTTAACAAAGACTTTTGTTTTATATTCCCTGGGCAGCACAGAAGACAGCAGATCGGCAAAGCTACTGATGTCAAAAGTTTTTGCTACTTTACTTGAAAGCAAAATGTTATTGTATCGTAAATACATGGTGTTCATGAACAAGTCTTTGCGGGATGGAATCAAATCGTGATACGTTGTTAGAAACTTGGGGTGTCTGTTATCGAACATCTGCAATACGTTGTCAAGTGTTATTAAAAGGGGAAGGCCCTCAATCTGAATGTCACTTTCTTCTGCATCTTTCAAGCAATAATCTACCAAAAGCTTCAAACTATGAAACAACTTTAGATTTGTCTGCTGAAGACGGCAGGGCAATTTTCCGATATGGCAGCAAGTGTCAGGAGAGGAAAAAGTCATTAGGAATTTCCGAACATCAGTAGGTGTTGCATAAGAGACGGGGATGTCTGCGTCAACAAGGCAGTGATAGAGATTTGCAGTTTCATCGCAATAGTAAACCAAGTTGAATCCAATCTCTAAGAGCAAGTGTTTAAGTCTATAGACGTTTTCAGCTACGGTCTTGCGAGTGCTTATGTTGTACTCTACGTTTTTCATGTGGTGCAATTCGTCTTGGAGCAAATTGTCAAAAAATGCCCTGTTCCCGTTCACTGCTGACATGGTGACCCATGTAATAATGACAGCACTCTGCATGTCTGACCCGTCAACATTTGGAGTTCGCACTACAGGTAAAAGGCGTTTAGAGTCTGTATAAATACAAATGTACACTGCTTTGACGAGGCAGTACCAATCTGGTTGTAAATCAAGTCTGTTAACGGGAAAAAATGACAGGAACTTTTTCAAAGTGTCTTTCACAACATGTATGGGTGTATTGTGCAAAATAGAAATGGTTGGGTCAGTTCCAGGAAAATTCTTTTTTTTCAACTGAATCAAGAGCTCAACATAGGCAGGAGCGATTAATGCTGTCATCAAGCTACTGTTCCAGTCACTCCTTACTCCAACGCCATCATCGTCCCTCCACAGATTACGTCTCGCTGAGTCTAAAGCAAAATGCCCATTGACATGAAAGGGAAGGCCTGTTTCAAGTGAGAGAGGCAGGAAACAAAAGGCTCGAAAAGGCTTTTTATAATTGTGGGTAATACAAGCAGCAACTCCTCCACGTGGAAAGAGAGTAATATCTTCATTTTTGTGAGCTGATACAACACTCTTTAGGACTTTTTCCATACTAGAGAATCCTGAGCGGTTGCAGATTAACCATGAAGTAAGATTGCCTTCAGAGTCTTCAATGTCCATTGTGTAAGTAATTTGTTGCACAGGTATATCTTTCAATTGTTTTTTCTTAGTCACACTTTCAATGACAGATGCATGAAACTGTTTCCGCTTAAGCCGATCACCATCAGTGATTTTTCCCTTTACTGAATAAAGTACTTTCAGATCTCCGGTGCTTCTCTCAATTTCACAAATAGAAATTTTCTCCATGTGATTTAAAAACATAAGAAGCTCTGCACCATCTGTGCGCAACTTATCGAGAAGGTTTTGGACCATCCTGTCGGAGCAAGGAGAAGACGATATTTCAGAGTTCTTTGCCATTTCTGAATCCCGCAGAGGAAATCGGAACATGGTAGCATTTGAAAGACTGAAATGCTTGCCAAGATATAGATTTAAAACATCAGAAAATTGGGTTCGGAAATCTGCATCTAAATCTCTGAACATACGACCAGGACTCAGAGATGTTGCTCCAGGGGCATACCTGGCATGAGGGTCAAAGATACAAATAATATCATTGGAAGAGATGAAAGAAGGACAATCAGTAATATGATAAACGGAATTGAATCCAATGCCGTATTGCCCGGTTTTGTATGGATTGCATTCTTTTGTGCCTCTTCCGAGGTTTTGTATTCCCCTAACATCGTCATCTGTAAAGGGCTGATTGTTGTACACGCACAGTGCAGGGCCTTGCAAAGGTGCCCATTTTTCATCAAATATCCTGTCTGTTGGGTGATCTCTGGGATCAAACACAAAACATATTTCTGTAGCTTTGGCATCGTCTGCATTTTGAAGAAGTTCCTTGAGCATCTCTCTCTCTGAGGGGTACGCATTCAGAATGCTTTTAATCCTACTGGTGAGTTTTTCTTTCTGTCCAAATTCACTCCCGAGAGCTGTGAAACAAATATTAGAAGCATATCTTTCTAATGCTTTGTGTCTCTTTGGAATGGACCCAAGTTTGACAGCAACCTCTCTCGGAATGTCAGAATGGCAATATTTTACAGCAGTGTCTTTCACCCTTATCCATGGGCAATCATTATAACATAATGATTTAGCTGGAAGAAGATTAAGATTAACATCTGGTAGAAGTATTTCACCATAATTTTTCTCACAAAATTCTTGACTCTTTTCTCGAATAAGTCCCCAGATTCCTTCACTTATAATTCTTCTACAAAGCTGAAAATTGTTTTCTGTAAGCTTTACTCCTTTGCTTTTTCTTTTAACAGCTTGAAGAACCGAAGCAAAATCCTCTACAGTAAAAGATTGTTTTACGCCTATGCTGTCAAAAAGTTCACGGAAATTGTTTTTGTACTTTGTAGGCAACTGATATAGGTAAGGAGCAGAATCAAAATTCAGGTGAAAGGAAACTTTCTCTGCACTGACATAAATGTTCTCAACCAGAATACAATTTGTTGTTTTTAGCTCTGCAACAATTAGAGCTTTGGATTCATTTAGCAACACTGATTCATTAAGGAACTTATAGCAGGCATTAGTTATATTCTCTTGATATAGAGTAACTCCATCTAAATATTTACCAACTTCATTCAGTTGAGCAATTACAAGTTCAGGAGATGGCTTCCTAAGCAAACCAAGGAACTCCTTGACGGCCAGTGATATGGATCCACAGCCCTTAAAAGAGGGGGAATTTTCATTGAGGATGAGTTTCAAAAGACAAACAGTGTCTTGGTGCTCAGCTGTGTAAAGATCATTGGCTGAAAACATTTCTTCGGCTTTGAAGTCACTCCCTTTCCAATTTAAGGAAAATCCAACCGGCTTGGATAAAAATGGCAAAAAACGAGTATTCTGACATTTTACAGCAAATTCTTTGGCTTTCAGGTCTCGGAATCTAAGTTTTTCGTCAATTAAGCTTAGAACAATATTGCTTCTCGAGCAAGCAGCAGCGTGGTCATTGCTATTGACTGTGGCAATGGATTCAATGCGTTCCATTAAGTCTTCCCATAAAATGTCATCTTTCACCATGCCTAACTGCACTAGTTTCACTAACACAACTGGGTTCAAATAATTCTGAGTTGTTCCAAATGGAAATCTTCCATCACTCTCATAGTATAATTTTGCAACTCTTCCTTCAGGATGTATTAGTATAGAGGGTATTACTAAATGATGACTGTTACTAGAGCATGGAATGCACGGTGTCACTTTTAAGACCTCCCCATATACCTGTATACGTTCATTTAAAACAAAAAGCATTAAAGGGTCCCGCAGTTCAGGCTTGATTTCTTCAATATGTGGAAAAAACACTTCTGTAAAAAACTGCCTTTCGGAAAATGTGTTTTCCACAAGAACATCTGTGCACCCTGCCTCTTCAAACCCAAGTTTTACCCAGGAAGGAAGCTCTACAGCACACAGATTTTTTTTACCTGTTTTTTTTAGGTACTTTAAAAAAATCTGGAAAGCAGCCACTCCGATGTCTTGTCTCTTAAGCAAGTAGTCATCTAGAAATCGAATGTTTTTCATGGACACCCAGGATGATCCATCAGAAAATACTTTCATACATTCTTTTCCTTTCCCTTTGGCAATGTCTTCATATATTCCTTGGCAAATTATAGAAAAGTCATCATGCACAAAGTCAGGATCAGGCCACACAGAGTAATAGCTGTAGTTAAGAAGTTCGCCGCTAATTGACATGTCACGTAAAACGCACAGAGCCTCTAGGTAAGAACGAACAATCACATGTCTCATGAACACTGTATTCCACCTTCCCTTGGTATCCGTTTTCCAAATCTCTTTCCTGTTTGAAGTCACAGCAAAACATCCATTGATATGAAGTGGGAGTCCAGTTTTAATTCGAATTGGTAAATAACAGAAAACTTCTCCGGTATTACTGGAAAATGGTTTCACGGTCCATTTGCCATCCTGACTTTCAGAAAGCATTACTGCAACACCACCACAAGGTACAAGCCCAAGGCGTTTACCACTATCACTTAGTGCAAATTTTAAGGCATCTCCAATATCCATACAAGAACATAGGAGCCATGTAGTAGAATCTACAGATTTTTGAGGTAGTTCCTCTGTCATTCTTTTTGTCGGCATAGATTTGGCCATTTCAAAAATTGCAGCAGGCTCATCTTCAGGGCCTCTAAACAGAGGGGAATGCAGGTCAACTATTCTCCTAAAAACATGGTGAAACTCCTCAACAACAATTTGGATTATACAAGATGATTTGGGCATTTCAAGTGGATGTTTTTTAGTAGAGCTGCAAGAATGCATTACTTTTGCAGCTTCCTTCAGAAGGCAGGTGGATTTTGACAAAACGTTGGAAGAACATTCAGTTTTTTTAATGATCACAGTGTCTTGCGCTAAACGTGGATCTGATTCCTCTGCTTTTAAATATTTCAGGACCATTGAATTTACATTCTGAGTAAACAGAATAAGTCTGTAACCACACAAACTAAATTCATCCACAAGAGTGTAAATATCTGCTGTATTGTAGCAAGCATTACTGATTTCACTCATTTTTGCTTCTTGCTGTGTTCTAAATGATAGCCTGAAAAGTGTCCCTTTATAACAATAAGGAGTCTCAATAGAAAGAGGCAGATGGCAGTTAAAAACCCCCAAAAATGGTCTGAATTGATTTGGAAATTTTCGTAGTCTTTTTTGCTGTTTACTCCAGTTAATTTTTATGCCAGGGTTGGACTTGTCTCTGATATGTTTGCTGATATGGTTTATATTAGGATCAAACATGATCATAAACTCTCTGCTCATAATAATTGGAATATCTGTAACATGGTACACAGAGTTAAACCCTAGTCCGAATTTTCCTACTTTGTCAACTTCCATTCTTTTCAAGGATTCACCAAGACGTGTTATGTTCAAAAAATCTCTGTCCGTAAATTCAGAATTATTGAACGACCATAAAGCTGGCCCGTGGCAAACAGACATTCCTGGGTCTAACAGATTTTCCCTTATGTCCATATTCCTTCGCATATCAATCATAAAATTACACACTGTAGCTGAAGCATCATCAGCGTTTTGAAGAAGTTCCTTAAAGATGTCCGATACTGAAGGGTATTCTTCTAAAATATTCTTGATTCGTACTGTAAGAGGTTCTCTTTGTCCTGACTGTTCAAATCCCATATTTTCTGGATTAATCAGCCTGGTGCTTAAACATGGAACATTTAGCCATTCTGCTGTTTTCATTGGTATATCCTCATGTATCAAAATGATTGGTTCCACAGAATCTTCAAGCAAATCATTAAGATCATCAACTTTAATATCACAATAGCAGCACTCGTGAATAGGTTTCATCAGAAGCTTTGAAGGATCTTTGCTATAATGAACGGGCAAAGGTGTGTCTAAGCTTGTGGAAACTTGATGACTATATAGCCATCTTACAATGTTGAGCATAATGTTAATATTCTGCTTGTCATCTTCTTTTACACTGTTTTGCAGACTAAGTTCATATATTTTATGGATCACTACAAAGATATGGTCAGGAGTTAGCTGTTCAATTGACCCACAGAATGTGTAAAGCTTGTGGAATTTTACCATAGTTTTTGGGATATTGTGCAAATACGGCTGAAGATCAAGGCTACTCATTGATTTTATTATGGCTTGATTTGGGTAACAAAACGTTTTGCCGGTCCAGACCCAGGGAAAATTTAGTCCTCTGTACAAATCTTTGCTCTTTTCGAGGCATTCCTGCATGAAACTGTAAATTTCCAATAAAATATGTTGGAACTGATAATAGTCTTCATCTGTTATAGCTTTTGAATTATTCCAGTCAACTAAAACTTTTAAATGTTTCAAGACTGACTCAATGTTGGGCACCTTAGCAATACCAAGAAGCTTTTCTATATTTTCATGCAAGCTTTCTACCAGTGGAACTGAAGAACCAACTAAAACAGCACAAGATACATTGCACGTTTCTACTGGAGAGTACAGTTTAAAACAATCTCCCATCCACACTAAGGAATTGGGATAGTTAGGGGGCCGTTCTTTGACAGAAGGGATCCATTTGATCTTTTTTAAAACAGTTCTGGTTTCTGGTGACTGTAGGATCTTTTGCTTTTTCTGCAAAATGCTCAGAAGTGTTTTAGCTTTTCTGATGACAGTCATTTCATTTTGAGATGAGGAACAATGCAGACTTTCAATTTTCTTAGCTACCTGAATGATGTCTTTTTCCATCACGTGTGAATCATTTTTTAAACCTATTTGTCTGAGTGAGTGCAAAATATCTGAAGATACGAAGGGAACTGGTGGGAAAAACATTTGATCTTCTGCACAAAAGAGATCCTGTAGAATATCCACCTCTGGATCAAAAAGTTCATTTGCTGCCACAAGTTTGTCCTTTAAAACAGGTATAAATTTAAGTGAACCAAGCCAGCTCATTGTAGCCGAATTTTCATTTTTCAAAAAGGTCATGTTTTCAAGAACCCAAAGCATTATTTGTGTTCTCTCCTCAGCTGTATAGAATGCCTTTTCAATGTCTTGCAAAATCATTTTGAGGCAGTCGGTGCTTTTCAGTTGATCTACTTTAAGCATATTTGTTAACCGGATAGTTTCTTCATCGCTACAATCAATGACAGGAAAAGATAGCCGTACGTTTGGTGGGATTCTAGCATTATGATGTAGCACTTTGCAACCTCTTAAGAAAACGAAAGCATTTTTTTGAGTTTTAGACTGATCGACTTTTCTGAACACCGTCAACTCCTGTATTATTTTTTTTTCCTTTTCATTTATGTCGGATGAGCTTGCAAGAAACCGCCTTAAACTATCTTTCTGAGATGGGGTAAGTGATGCAATCTGGCTGGACAGTTTTTGCAGAGACATCCTGTCCATTATCTGCAGAAGGGCACTGGGTATAGAAGGGTGGATATATTTTTTAAGAAGGGGGTGTTGTATGGAAGGATCTAACTTTGAAAGAACAATTCCACCTAGGGCTTTAATGATCTCTGGTAAATGTTCTGGTAGTTGTATATCAGTTATGTCATCAAAAATGATAGGAGATGGGGTCTTCAGGCGAATAAGTTCCAAAGATGTTACATCTTCTTCTAGTTCTTTTGTGGGTATTAGTGGCAGATCTTCAATACATGTTAAGTCTTCAGAAAAATAAATGTAAAGGAATTTCCAGATCATTTTAAGCCATGAGATGGGAGGATTTTTTTTGTCTGTGCCAGGATTCCATTTTACTACCAAGTCTCTTGCAGGCCACATGGTGTTCACAGCTTCTTTAAGAAGTTTTACTACCCGTTCAGGATTCAGAATTTGCAGCTGAGTGCACAGCCTTCCTGTTAAAAATAAATTATTAAAGGAAATTAACATATTATTCAAATAATTCTAAATAATTTTGACCTTTAAGTAAAAAGGTTTTAGGGAAAACAAAACAATAGTTAAAAGGCATGTTCACCACACACACACACACCAAAGCTTTTAGATAAACAACCCCACAATTCCCACCCCAACGTAGTTTTCGCAATACTTACATTTATCCCTGGCACTCCTGAGTCCAGATACATTACCTTGATCGACGGCTGCAATACCAAAGTTCAGCAGAGACTAGCGAGGGAGCAGAGGAGATCAAGGTAAAATATCTGGACATAAGATTGATAGATAACACTTATTCATGGGTTTTGGCTTTCCAAAATGTCTTTCTTAAAAAGTGTCACTATACTGAAACAACTTAACATTATCTCAAACTACAATTTGAGAGAAGTAAAACTCACATATTTATCTGTGTTTAGTGAGTGCTCCTAATTGCCCCCCCACCTCACTTACTTACTGCCTTATTGTAGTGTCTGCCACACTAATAAGTTCTGCACAGCCTCACCATGGACACTGCTCTGCTTACACATACACACTGCCTTCTTTTCTCTGCTGATTCTCTGAATTGTTGCAGAAAGTGTGCTGGCAGGCAGCCAAAGATCCTAGTAAGAGGTCAGAGATGGGAAACATATTATGATTTCTGGAGTGATGGGTCTTTCCTTGAGTAAGTAGGATCTTGTTGTATCTAAAAGGTATAAGGTCTAAAAGTTTTTGAAATTTCAAATTCTTTTAGAGTATAAATACCCTTTAATTTGTGCTGTGTTTGATCGAAATTATAGCATAGTATTCATTACAAAATGATTGGGTAAGGTGGTTGTACATCAATCATCGGATCTAAAAGAAAGTTCACGCTAACATTTTATAAACTGGATGCACAAAACAAGCAGTATAAACTTTACATTCAGATTATTTTTAATTTATTTTTTTTGTTACTGGAGAAAAAACAGCTTTTTATCAGTTGCTGGAAACAGCTACATATGCTACATATAAATACCGGAGACGTCCGGTGGTCCCTCGTCTATGATTAAGCTCTCTTTGTAGAGCAAAACGAGGCAGAGGGGCTGTGCGTGTAGTCTTAATTTCGGCACTATCAGTTGGTGTCCAGCGTCTGTGTCTGCCTCATGACGATACAATGGGGGGGATCGGAATGTCTATACCTGATTTAAATTGGCGTGGCAATATAATGCACGCATCTTAGTATTTGAGAGTGCTGATTTATTTTATTAACATCTGAACCATGCCGTTATTAGAGATAGTGACCTAGACCAGCTCTTTTACTTTTTAGGACTAGGAGAAGTGCTTAGGGCTGCTACTAGAACATTAGGGCAAGTTCTTTGGGGGGAGAGATTTCTCCAATTCACTATACAGCGGTTTTTCCATTGTGGGATTCCTTGGTTATGCCTATCTCTCTTCCTATACAGCTGGCTATATAATTATATTTTTAAATGTGTGTGAATACGTTTTTAGCATAAATTTATTAAAAGTTATGTTCTAATATCACTGTTCCACTGGACATCTGTGTCTATAGGATTCAAATTGATCCGCTGCATAGGGGGATACAGTTTATCATTTCTTTTTTTTAAATGTTTATGGTAATGTAATTAAAAAAGTTTAGATCCAATGGGGCATTTCCTGGGCCCACAGTTTCTGATCACCTGTTCTACACTCCTATACCATGCACAAAAAACAGCAAACAAGGAGGTGTAGTAGAAAGTATTACACATCAATCTAACAGATCCAAAATGGATTTTTTTCTAAGTAATAAAACAAGTAGAGTGGCAGGACTGAAGGTCTTCAGGCATATACCTTCTAATTGCAAACTACTCTGTGTGTGCAAATCACAAGTGCAGTTTACACAAACTGGATCAACAGTTAGGCAGGAAATGAGAATATTGCTAGATGGGTTGGACTAGATGGACATATGTCTTTATTTAACCTCAAATACTATACTCTATACTCCAAATGCTATATAATCACAATTTATTTATGTGCTTGGGACTGAGAACACAGGCATCTTGAAGGCAGCTATTGAGGGAGGAATAGGGAACCTTTATTTAATTTTTTCCCCAATACATGACCATATATTTATCATATGTATACCAATTTACCGATCCCAACACCTTTGGGTGCATCATTATTCATTTTTGGACAGAAAATCCGATCAGTTGCCATCGCGGCTTCGACTGGATAATAGAAGTGGATGGCAACCACTGCATAGTGCAGGGGCTCCCAAACACAATCTTCCACATAATACCCTATGTATGGCCTGTTTAACAAAGAAATATATTCCATGGGGCTCTTCTGTAAGGACAGTATTATTTAAACTAACACTGGACCTCTTTTAAGGCCTAAATGTTTTTTTTATTCAACACTTTCTCTGGAAAAAATCTTGAATCTAAATCATACAGCATTTAATAAATACAATTACTAATGTATGGTCAGGTTAGGTTACCGTATTAAAGACAATCTTATTATTGATGCATTTCCTCTTGTTTCCCCATGATCCTCTTTGGCCAATGCATGCCACATTTTTTAATTTGGCTGGTACTCAATGGAAGGTGGTAAAGAAGAAGAAGCACCCAATCTCACATTTTCAGTGATAGCATATTTAAGATAACAAAACTTTTCAGAACAGGCCCGGGACTGATACCAGGGTCCGAGCCAGATGTGGATAATTGAGCGCAACTTCTACAAAGTGGTATAGGGGAAACAGGCAAATCCTAAGGTACTTTTAAATGGAATGGGGGGGAACAGTTGCCCATAAATGAGAATAAAGTAGACTGTCCCCTGAAGTCAACTTTAGTAAAAACGGAAACACTGTCTAATCTGAATTTTTTAATTTTAAACTTTTTGTTTAGGACAGTATTTGAGGTTAAATAAAGACATAATTCCATCCAGTCCAACCTACTCAACAATACTCACATTTCCTGCCTAACTGTTGATCCAGAGGAAGGCAAAAATAAAAAAACAGTATGAATGGGGAAATATCCCTGGATCAACTCCAACTTTATGTATCAATACCAGTAACATGCAACATTTTTTATTTTTAAAAACTCATCCAGTTTTTTTTTTTTTAACTATCCAATGAACCTGCCATCACAGTTCCGTTCACACTGTGAAAAGCTTTTTCATACTTGAAGAGTATACTTTTCTTCTAGTCTTAAGGGATGTCCGCATGTCCTCTGGCATGTTCTATTGGTGAAAAATGCCCAGGTTATTGTATGTATATGTTTATTCATATAGCGCCACTTGGGGACGCAGCGCTGTACAGTATAAAATACAATAAAGTCACACAAGGGGGATAAATACATAGATAGTTCAGTACATAAATATATAACTTATATAAAGAAAAGTGCTAGGGCTTTGCCACAAGAAGTAATGAGGTACCTGCCCCGTAGAGCTTACAATCTAGTTAGGTGGGTAACACACAGATACAATGGAATGGGTATAAGTGCTGGAGTGAGACGTATGCAGTGCAAATAAAACAATCAAATACTGTGCTGGTTACCAGATAGGTAGGATGTAAGGGTAGATTTATCATATCTAGATATCATATACTGTGCTGGTTACCAGATAAGTAGGATGTAAGGCTAGATTTGTCATATATAGATATCATATACTGTGCTGGTTACCA
>JAACNH010004683.1:0-23116 GCA_019447015.1 Hymenochirus boettgeri | reverse complement strand
CCATTTCACCCACAGACACAGATATAAACCATTTCATCCATAGACACCGATATAAACCATTTCACCCACAGACATTGATATAAACCATTTCATCCAGACACAGATATAAACCATTTCACCCACAGACATTGATATAAACCATGGTGTCTATGGATGAAATGGTTTATATTCTGTGTCGTGGGTGAAATGGTTTTATATCTGTGTCTTGGATGAAATGGTTTATATCGGTGTCTGTGGGTGAAATGGTTTATATCGGTGTCTGTGGGTGAAATGGTTTATATCGGTGTCTGGGTGAAATGGTTTATATCTGTGTCTATGGATGAAATAGTTTATATCGGTGTCTGTGGGTGAAATGGTTTATATCAATGTCTGTAAGTGAAATGGTTTATATCTGTGTCTATGGATGAAATGTGTTATATCGGTTTCTGGGTTAATGGTTTAAAATCTGTGTCTGGGTAAAATGGTTATATCTGTGGCTGTGGGTTAAATGGTTTATATCGGTGTCTGTGGGGGAAATGGTTTATATCGGTGTCTGTGGGTGAAAGTTTATTATCGGTGTCTGGGTGAAATGAATTATATTCAATGTCTGTGGTGAATGGTTTATATCTGTGTCTATGGATGAAATGGTTATATCTGGTGTCTATGGATGAAATGGTTTATATCGGTGTCTGGGGTGAAATGGTTATATCGGTGTCTGGGGTGAAATGGTTTATATCGGTGTCTGTAGGTGGAAACGGTTTATATCTGTGTCTGTGGGTGAAATGGTTTTTAATCGGTGTTTGTGAATGAAATGGTTAATGTCGGTGTAAAGTGCATGCCCAGTGACCATAACCCAAGCATAAAATGATGCATTGCATGTTTAGAATAAAAGACAACTAGGTTTAGGTCATTTGACAATGGTATGCATCGATTTTTGTATAGACTGCACATACAGGGCCTACTATAAATACATGGTATCGGTACTCAATGACAGTTTTATACTGTCTTAAGTACAGTACATGGTATCGGTATTAATTGAGGACCAGAGTACAATCAGTATAATACAAACAGGGTATTATACTCATTGAAGGACCAGAGCTATCACATCACTGTCTAAATACATACATGGTATTGGTATCATTGGAGGACAAGCAGTATTATCCCTCTCTAACAGACAAGTATCGGTACTCATTGGAGGACCAGAGTACATCAGTATAAATACAATACAGGGTATTGATACTCATTGAAGGACCAGGCTATCATCACACTGTATAAGTACAGTACAGGGTATCGTTACTCATTAAAGGACCAAGTGTATCATCACTATGCACGGTAATACTACTCATTGTATTGACAACAAAGTATTTTCATTGTGCAGAACCAAACTGACATGTTTTGTTCCATTCTAAATTGCAGCTATGGCCGGGCCCAGACCAGTTTGTGCTGAGTGGACCATCCGGGGCAGGAAAGAGCACCTACTTGAAACTCCTGCAGGAATATGATGGAATCTTTGGCTTCTCATGTCCCGTAAGTACATTTTATGAACCTGCCTTATCGTTCCTCGCCTAGCGATAACCTACAAAGAAAGGGAGACACATCCACGTGTTTACAACGGCCCTACTGCTGTTTAATAGAACATCTATCTTGTCTATATAATGGGCCACTAGCAGACATCCAAAACCCCTTTGTTTATAATGTGTGCCAGTGTGGCAGATAATGTATTGTATGGGGCCCAGGAATGTGCATTGATTAATTGTTTGACCAGATCAGTAGCTTTTCCGCAATCCATTGTATGTATCTATTAGAAGCATGGTCATCCCTCAAATTCTTTATGACTGGAACACTACAACCTGAATAGTTACATAGAATCAATCCTTCCCATCCCAATCTATGGGTTTCAGTAATTGTATAACCCAGCTTCAACAATTGCATTGCGGAGCTGGCTGGACCCAATACGGTAGGATTTTCCTTACTATAATCGACACATATAGATCCAAGACAGTTATTTTACACTCTAAACTATAAAATATACAGGGAGATTCAATAAAATTCTTATCGTTTAAAATGGATGCTAATTTCTCCCAACCAATCAGAACTTATGTAACATTTGAAAGCTAACATCTGATTGGTTGGGGCAAAATTAGCACCATTTTAAACGATAAGAACTTTTATTGAATAACCCCATAGTGAATAATAATACCGGTAATAAAGGAATATCTACTAACAATACTTTAGATAAAACAAGGTAACTTTGTATCAAATGGACCATGGAAACTGTATTTATGTTTCTTTTGTGTTTTTTCTTTATATGTTGAAAAAAAACTTTTTTCTCTTGATGTTAAAAGTGTGTTTGACATGTTATAAAATGTTTATAAAAATCTATGAATAAAAAAAAAGAAGAAATGGTCAAGCTTCCATGTGGTAATATAGCACCCCCAACACGCCCCTTAATGGGAGGTCCTATGCCTTTAATATAAAGCACTGGGTGGATCCCTTTCCCTCATTTTAAAAAGCCATGGGCTGGGGGGAAGTGAGAAAGCCTGTTATATGGATCCAGTGCACAACTATGAGAATGCAAAGTTTGCTAATCGTGATTGATGTAAAATAAATGTAAAAGGTTAGACGTTTAGGACCTTCCAGACTGGGTTACCTTGACGTGGTTGGAAGGCTTTTCATTCATGTGATCACAGTAATGTATACTAAAACCCCTTTGTTTATAATGTATGCCAGTGGTGTAGATAATAGATATTGTATGGGGCCCAGGAATGTGCATTGACTTCTTTTATTTATTGATTTAAAACTGAGACACTCAAGTTTTTCTTAAAATGTAACATGAGATATTGCCGACCATCTGATAGTTCCGTGTATCGGTTGTCCGGCCGTAAATATCTGATGGTGGGTGGCCGGCCGGCAAAAAGGCATTTGGGACTGTCAATAAATCACGGCCATCTTGTTTTTCCCCATGGCCCACGCACAATTGGTTGCATGCAGCCTAAAAAGCACAACATTTTCTGTATATCTTGTCCCGACATAACGTTTAATGTCATTGTTAGGTTGAGGCCCCTTTTAAATTATTAGCATAAAATCTTCTAAACACCTACTGCATGTGTCATTTATTGAACCTGTTGATTAGGGATGTTTTGTTCCACTGGGGTGGATGTTTGCAGGACTGTTGTTTGAAGGGGAATTTCTGTTTCGATACAAGTCCTGGATTTCAATGAATTTCAAGGGCCAAACCTCAACATCAAAACCTGGTTACGGTGGATGTAATTTGGTAGTTCTGCTGCAAAATTTTGTGTGTAGTCTTGACCAATGAAATTTCGATGCGAAAACCATGTTGGGTTGATACTACGGTACATTCCCCACTGTCATCAATCTGAACTGACTAGGAAAACAAGTTAGATTTTCTTAAAATGTAATATTCCCTGCATTGTTTGCGGTGAACACTCGGTAAACAATTCACCAGAAATCCGCCCCTCTGCAGTACACATTCCTAGATCATGATCCCATCTGTGCTATGGGATCAACATCCTCCTTTATTTTCTGTATATCTGGGATTCACTTTGAAGTATTAGGAGCTTTACCTAAATACAGTTGGTTAATCCTACTTACTACCACATTAATAATCCAGGTGATTTCTACATTTGCACAGCAGATCTGTCTTCAGCAGGAACAAATTAACATGGGACATAAATGAACCTTTTATTGCAGTTTACAAGTCCTCTATCTTCTTATTATTGTTTGTGCTTAGCCTAATAACAGATAACTGTTTCTATATTTGAATGTGACAGTATAAGACATTACTTAGTTCCCCTTTATGTATTTTTGTACATGAGTAGTTAGATCTAGTAATTACACCTAATTAATTATTTTGTCTTGAATTCCATTGACCCCAGAAGGGGTACTTGTCAAATGTCCCAGTTATGTAATATCTTTTTCTATACATTGGAGGCTAACCTTTTCCCTGCAATTGCTTTTAGCAGTAATCTTCTAATCCTGCTAATCTTTATTGATTTCAGATACTACGAGGAACCCACGTCCTGGGGAGAGTAAACGGGAGTGAGTGGTTGTGACAACCAACCATATGTACTGGGGGTATTACATGGATCCTTTTTCAAGCACAAGTGACCACACACTGAGTGAATATGTAATATACACTCCATAGAACCACACCCCTCACATATTACTATTCCATTAACCCTTTTTAAAAGTGACTGCAGTGCTTAATATTAATCCCATCAACCCTAAGTGCATAGTTCATAAAAATACGTATAATAGTATTAAAATCACACACATTCGTATATTCCATAATAACGTCACTAAAACACCTGTGTTCTGTTCTATCATTAAAACCAAATCCATGGACACTAAACGCTCTAGTTAAACCTAACAATGTTCACATTTAAAAGGTCATCTAAACATGCTCACTTAAAAAACAATCCCATTAAACTACTTCATTTATATACCAATATCCTATTGTGGACACATCAAAAACGGTTTCACTGACCAACTGTTGTTCAGACCTTAAGGTGACTATTATCGAATCTCTTCTACCACTTTGCCTCACTCCTTAGTAGTAAATTTTGCATATCTCCCCTCTGCACATGATGCATTGGTATTTATACCCGTTCATGGGTCCGCACATTCAGGGAATTCAATAAAGTTCTTATTGTTAAAATGGTGCTAATTTTGCCCCAACCAATCAGATACTTATGTAACATTTGAAAGCTAACATCTGATTGGTTGGGGCAAAATAGCACCTTTTAAACAATAAGACCTTTTATTGAATAACCCCCATTATCTCGCACTAATACTTCAACAATTACAGTTCAAACAGGGGTAAGTCCCTTTCGCTTACTTTTTATCTTGGGAGTATTAAATAAATCAGTGTGGGCCACTATTTCTTATTCCTGCTTCCCCTACGATGACTTGAAATTATGGCATACTATTATCCTGTCTTAACATTGGCCAATACTTTTCTAAGTTTCGCTGCAATCATGTCGCTTTGATCTACGTCTGACAAACACCATTTTATCTTTCTTTACTTTCACCTTTTTCTGTCTCAATACATCTCTCCATAAGCTGAAAGATGTAAGACTAACCTAAATGCTCCGGATGTTCTGTTACCCCGTGCTTCCTGTTCTCTTCTGGTAACAGGTGCTGTCAGTCATGATGTGCCAGTTGACATTACAAGCCAATGACTGAATCTTTCCCCCTAGCTATCTCCTCTAAGAGTGTGGAGCTTGTAAAAGAGCTTGGAGACAGGCCGAAAACAATGAGATAGGCAATGGGAAAGGGGAGAAGAACAGCTGCAAAAGTTAGTCCTACATCTCTCAACTTCTCTAAAATTTGTAGTTTTGGGGTATGGGGTGATTTACTTATAATTTTTGATTTGAGGGGTCAACATGCCCTTTAAAGTTATAGAAAGGAAAGGATCTGCCATTTTTGGAAAAAAATCACATGTCAAATGTTATTATTTAAAGGAGAACGTAAGGCAAAATATAAAACTTTACTGAAGATTAGACACAATTCAGCACCCTAGGTCGCTGTTTATTTCTTCTGAAAGCTCAGCTTTTTGGAGCTTGAATCGCTGCTTATTTTCTGTAAAAGTTTTTGTGTTTACATTTGTTCCCCTTTAAACGTTAATATCTCCTCTGCAGCACAGATAAGATCGAGGGCGCTGTCTGTTACGAATAGGAATAAAAACCTTTGAGAAGAAAAAGAGTGAGAAATGGTGAATCAGCCTAAGTAGTTCTCATATGATTCATTTAAAGTGCCCTTTAAAAATAATACTGTGGATCTAGGACCGAATGAGGTAATTGAGTCACCATGACTGATTGACAGCTCTATTTAAGAGGTGTAAATATTTGCCTGGCTGCTAATTTTCGTTAACCAATCAAATGTTACCTTTTGCCAGTCTATTACAGGTAGAAACCATTTAATAGCATTTGATTGGTTTCTTCTGCAAAATATTGCACCTCCTATTGATTAACCCCTAAATATGCAAATCTTCTTGCTGCCCAATCCTCCTTTCTTACTGTTACATCATACACACTCCTCCAACTGTACTTATCGAGATCATGTACTGCTTTGATTGGCCACTGAGATATTAGAAGGATTTTTAAATGCAGAGCGTACAATGACTTCCATATGATGGGCGTATGTGAAATTCGATTTATAAATGTAGATACAGGGCAAAGCCAAATGTAACATTCTTTGTCCTTATCCTCAGATATCATTTTGTGACCCGGAAGACATGCAGCAGAAATATAGTCATGGGGAATTTATGAACATGCCGTGTTTTCTGGGAACATGTATGGGACCAGTAGGTTTCTGGTAAAATGTGTTGTAATCAAGAGAACTTCGAATGTGTTAAAGAAATGGAGATGATTCCCACTAAGGAGTGGTCGCTGGAACAAAGCCTGTGTCATGGCAAAATTAGCCATGGGCGAACATGAGGGTCAACATCCAATATTTTGGGCCGATCGTCGGTTGGTTGCCCTGTAATATTGGATGGTGTGTCCTCAGCCTTAGGTTAGGATTCTCGGATTTTGTTTCCTAATGCCAGCTTAGAACATTATCGGGAGATTCAATAAAAGTTCTTAGCCTTAAAAATGGTGCTAATTTTGCCCCAACCAATCAGATCTTATTTAACATTTGAAAGCTAACATCTGATTGGTTGAGGCAAAATTAGCACCATTTTTAACTTAAGAACTTTAGTGAATCTCCCTGAATGTCCATCCCAAGCGAAAGGAAAGACTGTTCAAATTGACTTACTAACTGGCCGAATGGAATGGCACATCCTTCAATAAAAGATTTTTCTGGAAAGAAATGGATGTTCCCATAATCCTCTGTCCCTTTACGCATCTCACCTTTAAGATGGATTCCTGCCTCTAGCTAGTAGTCTACCAGGAAGCTATTTGTGTTTAATGAAGTATCCAGCTGATATATGTTGTAAATGTGTATACACACACGGCGAATTTACCTTTAACTATAAGCTCCAAATACTGAATACTTTGGACCTCTGTATTCTCTTTTTTTTTTGTGCATGGTCTGCAAAACCCACCTCAAAAGGTTGCAGGCTGTAGAATACAGTAAATTACCCAAAAATAAAAAGGAAGGGCACAGTGAAAAAGTGACTGAACTGTCTGCTGTTAGTAAGATTTCACTGACTTGTAAAGACGAAGAGCAGTGATGACACAATAACACATGGGAGAGATGATGTAATTGTAACCCTGTTGGAGATAACTTATAGAGAAAGCTGTGCTGTTTTGAATGTAATGGCCAAGGATTTAGTGTACAAGGAACGAGGGGATAGTTGAACCTGCACAAATCTTTGAAGGGACAAGTTATTTTTCTATCAGATATTGGATGTCAGTGATGGCGTTGAAATGGTTTTGAAGGGAGTGAAATGGTGCAGGAGAGTGTGTTAACAAAAGGTTGTAATATAGGGAGTTGAGAGCCCACCTGAGAAAGGGGCAGGTGGCTCCCTGAAAGATTGTATTTTATTTGCTCAATAAACATTAATACACTGTATATGTTGCTCCTCTGATCTTCTTGTGGTTGGACTGTAGGTAGGTTTTGAGGATTGCACCTATGAAGATTTGGTAATTGCCAGCATTGGTGTGCGAAGTTAGCTGAGAATCTGACCATGGTCTAATGTGAAAGGATGAAGGTCGGAATGTTGTTAGTAGGTGATGACAGAGCAGGATTTCCACATGGAAGAGGCTTCAGTAAATTTTTTATTAGGCTGAGTCTAGTTGGGAAGATGACAGTATTAAGAGATAATATCTTTGTTGACCTGTACTGCGAGACAGGTGAGTGAAAAGAATTAATTTTGTGAACTGGAACACCCAATTCATGAAGGGTTCTACCGGGACTTTCATTCACATCGATCACCTTTAAAGGAATTGTCATGTTGTGCTGCATAATTTCACTACCTTCTCATAAATATGAGACCACCCAAAGAAGATACAATTAGTTAAGTATACCATGTTACTTAAGAAATGGTAACTCCTCCAACATCACCCTTTAATAGTTTAACTCTTATAGAAACACATACCCTCCAACACACCCCTTTAATAGTTACTCTCATAGAAACACATGCCCGTCCAACATCACCCCTTTAATAGTTACACTATTAAAACACATACCCTCCAGCATCACCCATTGTTAATAGTAACTCTTATAGAAACACATACCCTCCAACATCACCCCTTTAATAGTTACTCTTATAGAAACACATACCCTCCAGCATCACCCCTTTAATAGTTACTCTTATAGAAACACATACCCTCCAACATCAACCCCTTTAATAGTTACTCTTATAGAAACACATACCCTCCAGCATCACCCCTTTAATAGTTACTCTTATAGAAACACACCCCCAGCATCACCCCTTTAATAGTTACCTTATAGAAACACACCCTCCACATCACCCCTTTAATAGTTACTTACGAAACACATACCCTCCGCACAATCACCCATTTTATATAACATCTTATAGAAACACTTGCCCTCCAACATTACCCCTTTAATACTTACTCTTACAGAAACACATACCCTCCAACATCACCCCTTTAATAGTTACTCTTATAGAAACACATGCCCTCCAACATGACCCCTTTAATAGTTACTCTTATAGAACACATGCCCTCCAACATGACCCCTTTAATACTTACCCTTACAGAAACACATACCCTCCAACATCACCCCTTTAATAGTTACTCTTATAGAAACACATGCCCTCCAACATCACCCCTTTTAATAGTTACTCTTATAGAAACACTGCCTCCCAGCAATCACCCTTTTAATAGTTACTCTTTAAGAACACATCCCTCCACATCACCCCTCCACCCCTTTAATATTTACTCTTTCGAGAACACACATACACCCCTCCACACATCACCCCTTTACTAGTTACACTTACAGAAACCCATACCCTCCAACTCCCTCACCCCTTTAATAGTTACTACTCTACAGAAACACACTACACTACCCTCCATCATCCACCCCCATTTTAATCAGTAACTCTTATAGAAACAACTACCCGCATCACTTTTAATTACTCTCATAGACACGATACCATCCACATCACCCCTTTAATTTTACTCTTACAGAAACTTACTCTTGCAGAAACCAATACCCTTCAGCATCACCCCACACCCATTTTATTAGTAACTCCTTATAGAAACACATGCCCTCCAACATTTACCCCTTTAATACTTACCCTTCAGAAACACCTACCCCTCCAACATCACCCCTTTAATATTACGCTTACTAAGAACACATTCCCTCCACATCACCCCTTTATACTTACTCTTCAGAAACACATGCCCTCCAACATCACCCCTTTAATAGTTACTCTTATAGAACACATGCCTCCAACTATACATACCCCTTTAATAACACATACAAGATATAACAATACTAAAAATACGAAAAACATGAACCCCTTTATATACTTACGCTTACAAAACACCATCCTCCAACACACCCCTAATAGTTACCTTATAGAAACCATGCCGCCAACATGACCCTTTAATACTTACTCTCTACAGAAACAACCCTCCAACATCACCCCTTTAATAGTTACCTTATAGAAACACATGCCCCCAACTGACCTTTTAAATACTTTACTCTTAGAAACACAATGCCCTCCAAACATTACACCCCTTTAATATTTTACTCTTACAAAACTACTCTTACAGCCCATACCCTTCAGCATCACCCCCATTTTAGTATACTCTTATAGAAACACACACCCCCAGCATCACCCCTTTAATAGTTACTCTTACATAAACACATACCCTCCAGCATCACCCACCTTTTAATTAGTAACTCTATAAGAAACACATCACCTCCAACATAACCCTTTAATAGTTATCTTATAGAAACACATGCCCTCCAACATGACCCCCTGTATAATAGTTACTCTATAGAAACACATGCCCCCTCCAACCATGACCCCTTTAAATAGTTACTCTACCTCTTACTAAGAAACACATCCCTCCAACATCACCCTTAATAGTTACTCCTTATAGAAACACATTCCCTCCAGCATCACCCTTTTTAATAGTTACTCTTAGAAACCATCAACATCACCCCCTTTATGTTACCCTATATAAACACCATACCCTCCAACATCCCCCCTTTAATAGTTACTCTTATAGAAACACATACCCTCCAACATCACCCCTTTAATAGTTACTCTTACAGAAACACATACACATACCCTCCACATCACCCCATTTTAATAGTAACTCTTATAGAAACAACATACCCTCCAGCATCACTCTTTTAATAGTTACTCTCATAGAAACGCATACCATCCCATCACCCCTTTAATATTTACTCTTACAGAAACTTACTCTTGCAGAAACACATACCCTTCAGCATCACCCCATTTTATTAGTAACTCTTATGAAACACATGCCCTCCAACATTACCCCTTTAATCTTACTCTTACAGAACACAACCCTCCAACATCAACCCCTTAATAGTTACTCTTAAGAAACACATGCCCTCCAACATACCCTTTAATACTTACTCTTACAGAAACACAAGCCCTCCAACACACCCCTTTAATAGTTACTCTTATGGAAACACATGCCCCTCCACGACCCCTTTAAACTATCTTCAGAAACACATGCCCTTTAATAGTTCTCTTTGAAACCAATGCCCTCCAACATGACCCTTTAATACTTACCCTTACATAAACACATCCCTCCAACATCCCCCTTTAATAGTTACCTTATAGAAACCATGCCTCCAAACATGACCCCTTTAATCTACTCTTACAGAAACACATGCCCTCAACATCACCCTTAATAGTTACCCTTATAGAACACATGACCCCCACATGACCCCTTTATACTTACTTTACAGAAACACATCCCCCACATCACCCCCTTTAATAGTTTACTCTTATAGAAACCACATGCCTCCACCATGACCCCTTTAATACTTACTCTTATAGAAAACACTACCCTCCAACCTACCCCTTTAATACTTTACTCTTACAGAAACAATACCCTCCAACATCACCCCCCATTAATATTTACTCTTACAGAACTTACTTCTTCAAAACACCATACCCTTCACATCACCCAACCCCATTTTAGTATTAACTCTTATAGAAACGCATACCGTCCAACATCACCCCTTTAATGCTTACTCTACAGAAACACATACCCTCCACACACCCACCCTTTAATAGTTACTGTTAAAAAAACACATACCTCCAACATCACCCCCATTTTAATAGTTAACTTATAAATACAACCTACTTCTCCCAACATCAACTTTTTAAATGGTGCTTGTTGAGAAATGCCCAGAGCTGGCTAAGATCAGGATCTCACTCTAATCTAGTAGTAGATTAGAAATGATGTTGCAGGTATTTTGTATCTATAGTAAGTTATTATTACAGGGCATGTCTAGTGAAAAACCAAATTAACTTTTATCGTAGAAATGTAGTTCCCCTCCCAAACCTAGGTGGTTCATCACATTATTAGTAACTCTAGAACAGCCCCAGAACCCTTAAGGAATTAGTAGAGGGGGGACAAAAAACCCAAACACCGTAAAGTAGCCAGAGGAAACCATCAGTATAATACCTTAAACTCTCTTAAGAAAGCACTTGTAGTCCACCATGAACCCTTAGTACTCCTATAGAAGATCAATCCTGGCAGGAAGGCTGACCCACTCGTGAACGTCTCACAACGAACAATGTTAATAGTATCTGGAATACCTGCCACAGACCCTGTTAACACTGTTCAACACTACAAATCACACTAATAGTCACAGAAAACACAGTCAGCATGTACGGCTTATAACTTATTCTGCTACAAACAGACCTAACACACCCTTAGATCAAAGTAATACCCGGTGGTATTAGACAATGCAGACCTAATTCGTCTTGAAACACATTACCCGCACAACTATTGATAGTTCGTACTGCTAAAATGCAGGGAGAACCACAATGTAAGAACGCGGTCAGACAGACCTGAAGCGTGAGGTCGGGTCAGAAGACCAGGGACCCTCATTGAATCGACCCTTTAATACACTCTGCGAAACCATGTTAGTTCAACATTCACCCATTTACAAAGTATGTATTTAGGATCATTTCTGAACACATTGACCAAGCATCACCCATTTTAGTAGTATAAGTAGGACACAATACCGGTCAAGCCAACACCAATGCCCTTACAATATTTCCGTCCAATGCACCTTAATGTTATTTCTAAAAAATACTCCACATCCCATTTTAACTATTCAGATACAACTACAACCAACTTAAATCGCGCATTTTGAGATGCCCAGAGTGTGAAGATCGGATGGCTTTCACTGCCGAATAATATAGAGGATTAAAGGAAGTTTTATTCTCATTGCAGTGCGTTTCTATCGAGTGAAGAACGCTATAAAGAGGAACAATTCGACAAAATGGCATGATTCGTGAGTCCGCGCGGTTAAAACTTTGGAAAAATGACTACAGACAATGTTAGATTGTGTACCCCGCACTGGTTCTTCACATTCAAAAGTGCCACATATCCCGAAGACTCCAAAAGGTCCCTCACATACGATACTGCAGAAGAAATGAAAATGGAGCGTGGGTATCGGGTTACAGTACGTCGTACTTCCGGTTGGCTTGGCGATTGAGCATACTTCGTCACATCACTGACCCAACAAAATGAGCGTCAAAGCAGAGGGCAGATCGGTAAGGTATACTCAGGGAAAATTTAATGCAAACGGTGAGGGGGTTTTATCTAGCGTGTTTACTACTATGCCTAAGTAGTGTGGAAAGGTAACAGCACAATGCTTTTTGGTTCAGAAAGTTTTCAATCTGATATGAGAACAACAAAGGAGTTGTGGTGCTGGATGGTTGCGCATTTAGATAATGCGTTTTCAGATATATGAAGGAAAGCCAAGCACATCGCAATGATGATGGAGTGTCAGATTGGCGCAGTGCGTGCCCTACTTTGAAGAGACGAATGATCTTGCAGATGTTGGGTCCGTGGACACTGTTAAGCAGCTGTGGACGAGGTAAAGCTAGAATCGTCGAGATCGATGGTGAGGGGGGAACAAATTTATAGATGGTGACATGCAATTAACTGGGTTGATACACTCTTGGACTTGCATGTCTTTATGAGTTACACTAAGAAATCAACAGGTCTCTGCGGTGAAGATACATGGGTAGAACTATTAGACAGTAGGAGCATTTCAATAGTGTCCATTAGGGAATGCTAGAGATAGAAAAGGGGTTGGCTTCGGGTTGGTCATTGCAGTGTAGATGCAATGTCTGGGTCTTATATGACATGTGTGTTGGAAAGTAAATGCAAATCGGTGTAATTGGCAGTGAAGAGAAACGGAAAAAAAATTACAACTAACGTAAAACGTGATTTGGTGTCTTTTGGACAAGAACAACCACAAAAGGCTGTGACTTGGGCGTAATTGGCTGCACGACATTGTTAGGACTGTCTACCTTTATTAACAAAACTTCAAACCGATGTTAGATGTTAACCGCTCCTGGAGTAGAGGTCCTTGCCATTGAAACTTATTGTGCTCTATTGTAAACACATTTCCAACACCTGTGCAGAGCTTCCGCTCCACTTAGCAATTAGACCAAAAAACCCAAGGGGGAACGAAGGTTTAAACTGAAGTGATGATAAATCTTTCCTTTTCAGTAAGTATATAAACGAATAGCACGGATTAATTAGAGGTACAACACAAAAATACAAAATACATAAACTTACTAACGAGCCAGACCCTATTTCAACCATGGTATGGTCAAATGGCAGCTTAAACCACCAACCCCTGTGTCTGCTTCCAAGTGTGAAAGGAAGATAACCAAAAAAAGTCCTGTCTGGGGCTACACAGGATGATGTGTAATGTGTAATGGATATACACCAGGATCCTATATACCACCTGCCAGACGCAGGTGGTGTCAGGTGAGTAAATAAAGAGACAGACAGCAGCCTGACTCTCTATGGCTAGGGGAGAGAAAGTGATGCGTGTGTGCTTTGGAGAAATGTTGACTGAACACAATGATCCTGTTGTATAAGATCCGCTTATTCCGACCTCTCTGGTAGGGGCAGATTATTGGACAATTTACCTTATTGGATACACACCTGACGGTGAGGTAACAATAGGTGTACACAAAGGAACCGTAAGGACAGAAACAAATATACAGGTGTCTGTCAATATTCAAAGTGGTTGCACCATAGACAGGGCTGAGGACACCCCCATGGATTTACTGAAATGGTTTGGTGGGAAACCTTTTGGTGGTCTGGCACAAAGCAGACAGTGCACATAGAGAACCCACTGGTGCCATGCTACCCATAATCCTAAAGCAGTGATCTGGTACAAATTGGTGGCAGCGGTGCTGGTAACATACCATTTATTCTCCCTTTTTTCTGTATTTGTTCTCTGTATTAAGCTATGGAGGCTGCTAACTGATAGTATTGATTTAATACTCCTGTCCTTGTACCTGCGAGATATGAATTCCCCAATTAGACTCAGTAGCTCTACCAGGTCCAATTGCCAAACCTATTTTTAAACCTGACCCCTTTATAGTGGTAACTAGGGAGTGGACTGATTGGCTAGAACAATTTGAATTGCCCACTATTATGGTTGGGGGAAGGTGCTCGCTTGCAAGTCCTTAGCCCTTGCTTAGTGGTAAAGCCAGGCAGGTATACAAGGATTTTACTAGTAATACGATGAAAATAAGCGGTTATCAGTTGTTAAAAATTGCTCTGTCTATTTTTTTTCAATTAGATCTGTAAAAGAGTATATAAAGGATATATCCATTTCTTAGGTAAACTCGGACTGAGAAATGTTGTTTATACGTTAGATTATTAGGGCATGCTATTACAATAACATGAGGCTTGAGGTACTTCTGTTATAATATATGAGGTACCACATCACCACTGTGCCTGTGGGGAATACAATAAAGTATTAATATCTAGCATGTTTAGTTTCAACCCACACAGTGACGCGATTCCTGGCCGGGGAGCCTACTCTCAGACCGCAAGATTATCCTATTGGTTCCTCTGGAAGCTGGTGACTGAGTAACAGTTTAAATATCCCTGTGTAAAGTTCTATATCCAACACAATATAAGAAAAACTATCATGGAATCTTTTATAGGACCAGAAAACTCAAAATTAAAACTATCTTCTAGGATCTCTTGCAATATCCCACTGTATTGATATCTTTAGATAACCCACACAATTCAGTTAGTAATGCTGACTGTCTTATGTGTCTGCAGGACTGGCAATGTCCATTAGATTCAAGTCTATAGGCCTGGGTGCCTAATGATGTGGTAGAGGTACTGGCAAGGTAAGGGAAAGGGCTTCCAAGTAAGATTCCACGGAATCTATTGTAGTTCCGAAAATTCGTTTAAATCTGAATTTTCAATTTTTCCAATAGAAATTTTTCGGTTGGAATTTTTGAAGTTCGAGTTTATAGCGGGGGTGGGTGGAATTTTAGGGCTGCTTTTTAGATTTTAACTTAAAGGCATGTTCACCCCCAAAACCTTATAACTAAAAGTGCATTTTCAAAGTGACAGCCTTTAAACTAAAACTCAGTTGCATTATTATTTTGCTTAATATGTTCTGCAATTGCGAAGTACTAGGGGAAGACTCATTACAGCCACTGTAAATATTGCGTAATCTGATCGAGAAGCGGACACACGTTGTCCAGTTTGATTCTAAAATAAAAGTCGACTGTGTGACCTCATATGACTGCAGTAGCAAGGTTGATGTCAGTGAGTCCAGTTTGATTCAGTTGGAAGTGTGAGAGAGTTCTTCCCACAGTAAATCAGGCAGTACAGGCAGTCCAAGCCAGGAATCAGATCTGCATATTGGACATTGACATGCAGGGGTCAAGACATCAAGAAGACAGATCTGAACCCCCATTTACATCTCCATACATCCGCCATCAATTGAAAGTTTAGTAAGTTCTCTCCTATTATAACGATACAGTAAAGTGTGTATTGCTTTTGTACATTTCTGTTTTATAGGGGAAATAAACTTTCTCTGTTTTTCTTCCGTATACTCGAGTATAAGTATAAGTCGATGGTACCTATTTTTAGGTCCAAGAAAAAGGGGAAAGTAATGGGGAAAACCCCAACCCACCCCCAGAAACCCACTTAACTCTGCAGACTACCTGCAGAGGCACTCATATGGCATTACTACTAGGAAATAATGTCCCCACAACTCCTGGGGATTTAGGAATCAGTACATACGTGCTAATGAAGTCACCCAATCAATTAAGATCATGATAAAACTAAACCTTTATTATAAATGTTAAAACTAAAACACTTCCCAAATATCACAAATGTACACTAAATTCAGTATACAATATTCATTATAACGCCTGCATCCAGGCTCCTAGGTGCTGGAAATTTATTAAACTGGTGTCCAGGTAAATGGCGGCGAATAAGCGGTAATGGTTAAGTGGCAATAGAAAAATATAAGTAAGCGATCAACTAGTAGCAGATGAGAGGGTAAAGCAGGCAAAAGCACAAAGATGAATGAATGCATACGTGAATGGGCCTTCGTGCAACCACCGTTCATCCACGGGGGTCGGGGAACCCTGCCTGAAAAGCAAGAAAGCCAGGCCAGGATTAAATTGACAGAGCTGTGGTCGCGTTGGTGCTAGCGAGGTGAGCGGACGTGTATATGAAGCCACTGCTTTATTGGTATTAGCCATCTAGGACGGGTGGATATCCATCTGTTATCAATGAGTCAGAGGTAGGTGCTGGGAAAATGGAGGAGACTCTAGGATTGTGGAGATCCGATATCTATCCACTTCATCAACTGTGACTAACTCTGTCAATTTATATCCTGGCATGGCTTTTTTTGCTTTTCAGGCAGGATTACCCCGACCCCCGTGGATTGAACGGTGGTGCACGGAAGGCCCATTCACTTATGCATTCATTCACTTTGTGCTTTTTTGCCTGTTATACCCTCTCAGTCTGACTAGTTGATCGCTTACTTATATTTATCTTTGCCACTAACCATTACCGCTGATTATGCCGCCAGTTACCTGGACACCAGTATTAATAAATTTCCAACCTAGGGACGCCTAGGATGCAGGCAGTTATAATGAATATTGTATACTGAATTTTAGGGTACAGGTTGTGATATTGGGAAGTGTTTTGTTAGTTTACATTTTATAATAAAGGTTTATTTTTATCATGATCTTAATTGATTGGGTGACTTCATTAGCACTATGACTGATTCCTAAATCCCCAGGAGTTGTGGGGACATTCATTTCCTAGTAGTATGCCATATGAGTGCCCTGCAGGTAGTCTGCAGATTAAGTGGGTTTCCTGGGGTTGGGTTTTCCCCATTACTTTCCCCTTTTTTCTGGACTAGTAACTGTTTGTATTACCCACCGCACCCACCACATATTTAGTGGTATTTTGTGCGTTGTTAGGTTATTATTATATACCCATTTTATATTATATGGATGTACCTATTTTTAACCTGAAAAATTTGTAAAAACTGATTGATCAAGGTACATATCGGAGGTAGAATTATGACCACTACTGCCTTCGATCTTGTGTTGTTTTAGGCTTAGTTCCCTTTAAATGAACAGCAGAATTCCCATACATGAATCCCATACAGTAATAGCCAAATCCAGTACCAGTAACCTCCAATTCCTTGGCACTTCAGATGTTTGGAAACTAAAACCCCCAGCATGCTTGTTGCTGGGAGTTTCAGTTTCTAAACATGTGGAGTGGCAAGGTTCAGTAAACTTTAATTAAGCTTACCATCATTTACAATTCTCCGACCCCCATATGTAAAGGGCCCTCTGACCCCCATATAGTAAGAGCCCTCTGACCCCATATAGTAAAGGGCCCTCTGACCCCATATGTAAAGGACTCTCTGACCCCATATAGTAAAGGGCCCTCTGACCCCAATATAGTAAAGGGCCCTCTGACCCCCATATAGTAAAGGACTCTGTTCCCATATATAAAGGCCCTCTGACCCCATATATAAAGGCCCTCTGACCCCTATATAGTAAAAGGACTCTCTATCCCAATAGTTAAAAATGTCACCTGAGAGTTGTAGTTTCAAGCTGTCATTTGCCACTGAACTAGCAGCTGTTTTTGGCCCAAACTGGAGGAGAACCCATCAGATTTACAGCATCAGATTGAGCAGTAACAGTGCTGAGTGGTCCAGTCAGCCAACGTAAGCCAGGAATTGTAAAGGCAGATCAGCTCCTGTAACTTTCTATGCAGGTTAACACAGCGCCACCTACTGATTACGCAATTGCAGAATTTGGATCTAAATTAGACTTGACCCGAGTATAGTCGAGGTTAGGTTTCAGGCTAATTTAAAGCCTGAAAAATGCGACTTATACTCGAGTATATACGGTACTTATTTTTACTAGAAGTGTTCACCTTTCTTTTTTCTTTTTTTTTTCAATTGATTCCCTATAATTAAAAAACACAAAATCTCCTTGTGATCTCGATCCTTATGCTTAATTTTAAAACCTTGAAGGATTCTTTATTTCAGAACGCACATACCAGTGTGTCTTGTCTCAAACTCAGAACAATTATCTCAGAATATTATGTTTATTTCTCATTTATTTTCCCAGTTCCCAGTGAGATCAGGAAGAGGTCAGCCATTAGAGGGATGGGAGGGCTAGAGTGTGGATTTGTATCTTGTCTGCAACCAATCAGGAACCCTAGATAATTTCTCCTTAATGTTGCTGATTTGATTTTGATTACCCAGTTAGAAACTATTTAGGATAGCGATTCCTGTAATCCCGTTAATTTCAATAAATCATCCACATTAAACTTAACTTAAATATATTATTTGACCTTTACTGATTTTTTTTTTTTTTAATAAAGAGATTAATGCAATAAAAGGAAGAACTCCGATTTCTGGGGCTTATTTAACAAGAGGTGCCAAATTCTGCCTGTGCTGTTAATTTGCAGCAACCAATCGGATATTATCAAATGTTTTCTAACGGTTTTAGACCAGTAACAAAGTCATTTCTGGTTGGTTGCTCAGGCAAATGTTTTCACCTCTTATTAAATAGGTCTGATTGTGTTTCTGTGTTGCCAGAGAGCACATGGGTGTGTGTAAGGCTTCCCTTATCTTTATAAATTAATGTACATACACAGAAAAGATGCTATTAGTGCACAGATAAGATAACCTTTCACGCAATGTGTATTTTACATTGTTGTCTCTTTCTGTGGTTGAGCTTCCCTGTTTGGTTTCTTTGGAGGTTCTGTCTGTTTATGTCTGTCTGTCTATCGGTATGCATATTTGTTATTAAAAATTCAGGGAGATTCAATAAAAGTTCTTATCGTTAAAAATTGTGCTAATTTTGCCCCAACCAATCAGTTGTTAGCTTTCAGATATTAATAAGAATTTGATTGGTTGGGGGGGAAAATAGCACCATTTAAACGATAAGAACTTTATTGAATCTCCCTGAAAGTTTCCCCTTGTCTGAAACTGGTGTTGGTTTCCAACAGGAAAAAGCGATTACGGGAGAGGGAAACAGAATCTGAGGAAGTTTACAGAAGAGACTGAAAGCAGCGAGAGAGTGATATGGAAATTAGTAGGTATTCTGTCGTGTAGCTATGTAACTAAGTTTGGTAATTCCCTATCCTTTGTGGTTTCCAGTAAATATAGTCCTACAGGAAATGTAATGCTACTATAAACAAAAGGGGCTGAACCTACTATAAATAGCATGCCCCACCCTAAAACAAAAAACAAGTCAATTGTCAGGCACCTGCAACCAACTGATATATTTTGCACTTTATTTACCTGTATTACTAACCAGATAGATTATTATTGTCCCTTTTGGGCAGAATAACCTGGCTCCTCCCTCCATACAGTCAATCAAGGCTTTGACAACTGACACAAGCCAATGATTAACTGCGTTTTTACCTGCTGCTCTGCCTCTCGCACAGCTCAACTTCTAAAAAGCTCATAAACAGGGAGAAGGGCTGATACCGTTGCCAGAAAGAAGTATAAACTATCATTAATATCTGGTTACCAATACATGTAATAAACTGGTAAAAAGAGCAGTTGGGTTTGCAGATAGCTGCCATCACACGGGTCAGTTTTCTTTTTCAGCTGTTTTAATAAAAGCATGACCCACTTGTTCCTTCCGTTAAAATTCTTGGGAAATTGGAAAGTCTATTAAACAAAATCTGATTGGACCTTTCACAGCTGAAATCCACGTGAAGGTGTAATTTGATTGGACTGATCGTGAACGTATCAATCCACTGCGCTATTGTGCGGCCATCTAACAATGTGTGGCTGCTTTTAGAGTTTTATTTAGTTCTGAATTGATCAAGATGAATACAGCTGTGCCCCTTGTAATCAATAATAGTTCATACATTACAAGCTTAGAGAGACTGAATTGGTAATGAAAGTCACGCAAAATATCTGTCTCTATATGTACCCCAGCTGCAATGTGTAAATGTGGTTATTACAAACTTTCCCTTCTGGATCACACAGTCAGTGGGGATATTGTTCCTGTTTGAACTCGGCTATAAGGGTACATCATAAATAATGTGAAAGCTTTGATCAGGATCTCGTACACATTATCACGTGCTGCAACAAACCCTTACCTTTATCATTGCCATGTCTTCGTATGTGCTGTGCTGGAACATAATGGAAAGGATGATTTCTGCTTTAAGACACATTGATGTTGTTTCCCTTGTAGTTCTTTTAAATAAACAGGACAGGTGGAAATGTGACTGACCAAGAGCAAGCTAAATAATATAGAGACAACCTATCTGCATGTACTGTCCTGGGAAACAGAAAGAGGGAATATAGATGGAGCTTGTGAACATCTTACTGTTTCATTAAATAGCAATCCACATTAAATAGAAAACTGGGGACTTGTCAGTTCTCTGCCCACAATCACAAACTGCTTATACATGTATTTGTACGGATTTAGTGTAAGGATAATTCACTTTGGTTCTGGCATAGGGATCTGCCTCCTCCTTCTGCTCAATGAGCTTTTAATTAGCATCAAAGTGCAAAAATATATCTTATAGTTATATATGGCGGGGCAGCACGGTGGCTCAGTGGTTAGCACTGATGCCTTGCAGGTCCTGAGTTCGATTCCATCCTTGGACACATCTGCAAGGAGTTTGTATGTTCGTTCTCGTGTCTGCATGGGTTTCCTCGTGCACTCCGTTTATCCCCACAATCATAAAGACATACTATAGGTTGTATGTGTACATAAAGTGATAGATTGAAGCTCTTGCTTCGGGCAGGGCCTAATGTGTATTATTGTAAATAATGGAAGCTAAGCGCTGCAGAATATGTAGCGCTATATAAGAAATAAATGCATAACACACACATATATATATTTGGGAAAGTAACTGACAAGGTAGACATGCCCTTTAACGTTGTGTTTAGTTAGTGTTCCAGTGGTTATATTACAATGAACAATCTGTATGATCCCTGGTTAACCTCACCATTTCTTTACTCCATAAGGTAAGGACTGGACTGTTTGACATCATATTTTCAATGATGATTTGGAAGTGGCATATGGTCCAACTTAAGAAGAACTCTGGCCGAGGTAAGTCTACAGTTACACTATTTGTTAAATAAATAAATAATAAACTAGATAAATGTCCATGTAAACACAACACTCGCTCCATCACATTAAATGTGTTTTATCCAATATTAAAAGGTAAGTCCCTCTATTTCTCATGTATTTAACAAGTGCTAGATCCGTTTATATACCCCTAAGTTACAATTCATGTCAGCAGCCACAGATTGAGGGCAGACGAAATTCCCTCTTCATCCGCCAGTCATATGTGTGACTGCCGGACGAGACGTTTTAGTCTGTCGTTCAACCGCTGCTGCTGCCCAACAAAAATCGTATGTGTGTATGGGCCTTGAGGATCCATCATTTTTTAAAGCAGTGTGGCCAGGTACGGTAGAATTCACATGTAAAATCTTCTTTCATCTCTCTTTCACCCCCACTTACAGCACCAATTTATAAATACCTGTGAGAGTCGTGGTATTATTTTACAAACATTGCTGCCAACTACCGATATCGTCCGTTATTGTCATTTTACAACCATGTTTGTAATTTACATCCGTCGTATTTTTCAACTGTGTTATTTATTCCTGCAGCAACCAATCGGATTTTAGCTCTACAGGTTTACTACAGCTAGATAACGTCTGGATGGTTGTTTGCAGAGAAATAGCACTGGAACTTTGCACCTTTATTAAACATTCCCTATAATAAAACAATATATAGACACGACACACATGCAAAGACACACATGACACAATCCCGATATTAGTGCAATTGAAGGGGGTAACCATTTATTTCATTGTATGAGAGTGTAGAGCAGCTGGATATCTTTATGGATAGTAGAAAATATAATCAGAACCATGGTGTCCAGAAGCTATTGGAGCGAATCAGATTGTTAGGCAGTTTCTGCAGTTTATGATTTTGTGCGTTTATTTACCATTTCTCTACAAGCCTGGTAGCCCATAGACCATTCAGGGACACAGCTAGTGCAGCTTCAGCCCCTAGATATTAACGTAAATGCTGCCGTTTTGGTGCCTGCAGCATCTAGGTCATACAGGGCAGTGAAACATTCCGCAATAAGTTATTGAAAATCCGACAGACGTCTCCATTAAACTGAAGGAGCAGGTTCCGATGGGCAACTTTCTGCAGATTAACATAGGGAAACCTCTTGTTAACTGAGCCTGATTATTTTTACCTCTTGATAAACATCCTATAAGAGTATCAGGTGCTACAAAACTGTTTCAGTCTGGTCTGAGTGCCCTCACCCTTACTTGGTTGATGTATCCAGCCAATTAAAATGTTCGGTCTGCATAAGTGCGTGTTCCCATTGGTTAGATTATTATAGAACTGAGGGGTGTGCAGCAAGTCATGACTACACGAAATTGATATTTGTTGACCCTGCTTCCTCCAATAGCGATAACTCATACCCATGTTACTGATAAACGGCTGGACAATATTGTTTATCGGAAAAACAAAGATCGAGCTGGTGGAAAATTTTCCCCGACCCCATCTTCAAGTCCCCGTCTTCCTCCCGCAGGTTTCATGGGAAAATCTCCAGAAAGATCGGTAGTACACAGGTTCTTCTAATCGGATCTCCAATCATTGGGGTCAACT
>JAACNH010004682.1:0-23119 GCA_019447015.1 Hymenochirus boettgeri | reverse complement strand
ATTTGATGCATTGACTCTAATACATGGTTTTTACAGGCCAAATGGTCAAAATGTACAACTGCTGCCATAATTTTATGCTAACCTGTGAATGATCTAACTGAATACCACAAGATATACTATTAGACTGGTCTACTAGCAATGTTTGTTAAGTAAACAAACAGCCCTAAGCACATTAAGCCCTAAAGAACTAGACCTTTTTCTACCATCATAGTTGAGCATAATACAAATTATACCAACATAGTCTTACATTTCTAAGAAAAGCCTAATCAAATCTCTGCCTTTATGTAATGTTTTTACTTGCCTTACTAACCACTATGTATTTATACCAAGGCCATCCTAAACAATAGAGAGTTGAACTGTAAGTGTCAACGGGTGTCTGGATCCTGTGAGGTAAAGACGTGCTGGAAGGCCATGCCTACTTTCCGCAAAGTTGGAAATGTCCTTAAGAGGAAATTTGATGGTGCTACTGAAGTAGCAGCAGCAAAAATTGTGGTTCCACCAAAGTTCTTGTGTTCCAAAAAATTCTCAGTTTAAAAACCACATACAGATGAAGACCTTGTCTACTTGATTCCAGTCCAGATTTTGTGAACAATGACATAAAGAATGGTGTTCGTTGTACAAACTGGGTCGACATGTAACAAGTTTCATTCCAAAGCTTATTGATGGCTGTGAGCTCATGTGTGGTAGAGGCTTCCACCAGACAAAGAGGTTGAGATAATAGAAGATGCAGTTGCAAATTTCACTGTGTTTGCTTTGTTTAAATGTAAACGGCAAATAAGTGGTAGTGAGAAAATGCACACATGCCGGTGACCTGGTAGAAGAAGAACTTCAGGTATGGACATTGTGGCTCTCTCCACGATCCAGTGTCATTCCTTCCAACACGACTGGTAGAAGCTCCAGAGACTTGCAAGAAAAGTGATTAAAAAGGGACATAGAGATTTTTTTAAAGTATATTTTAAAGTCCCAAGTTATCATTGTTGTATATATTGTGTTTTTGTCTTTATTTATTGCTGGCAAACAATAATAATGTGGTCATACTCCCCATCAACGTGGTGGACTTTTATATATTTTTTTAAACTGTTGCTGGCTTCTACAGGGATAGAGACTGATAGAACCGCACCCTTAAAAACTGCTGAAGATCGAAGCTTGTAAGTTTCACAAGGAAGACAATGGAAAGAGAAACTGATATAGGATGACCCACTATTCACTTTGTTATTCCAGTGACATTTAACAACTTCCAAATGACCAAAATACCTATTGAAAACTGCATTATATTTTTTAAATGGACAGAAAACCTGGTAGCATAGCATTTTATATCTATATCAATGTATATAAAACATAAATATATAAATATATATATATATATTCACGTTTTGTATTACGAATATTTGCGAACAAGAAAATTCTTTAGGCAAAGTATGGGCCTACAAACAGGTTTTGTGCTATTTTCTCATTCCTTATGAGGACAGACGATGGACAGAGCTGTATGCTGTTCTTAAATGGTAACATGAACCAGCTACTGACCTTTCCTATGTGTTTTTCCTGCTGAATTCTGTTGGGTTATACCATGCAAAGTATTTGGCAACTTTGTACTGAAGTCTAAATGTTGGAATGGAGTGAAATTTTTATCACTTTTTTTTTTAGTTCTTTTTTTTTTTATGTTTTTGTTTGTGTGCAGTTAAATCTATGGGTCCAGTAATGAATGAAACAAGCAAACTTCGAAAGACAATTTTCTGGTTATAGCCAGAGAGGATATTCGCAATGAACAACTCCAGATACTAAATATCAGCTCAAATATCATTGCAGAATACAGTGTCATATTTAATTGGTTATAACACATGGGCCCCTTGTGTAATGCGAAACGCCTTCCTTCCTAAAAATACAAGGGGATGGATATATATCACTTTCCTGCTATCAAAAAGCACATTCAGAAAAAAGAAAAAGGATCTAGTTAAAGCTGATCCCAGTCTCCCAGCAGCAGAAAAAGGGAGGAACGTTTTGCATCTGCAGTAGAAGAAATCAGATCATTTACTATCTCAAAATGCCAAATGATTCCCAGGGAGTATTGAAATTTATGTCCAGTGTGTTTCTGGTTTACATTTAAGATTTCATGCCCACAACAAGAAAACAAACTAATTGTTTTGCAGAATATTTTGCATTTTCAGCATATTTTTGTTATTGAATCTACCACCTTCCTTAAAAAACACATGCTTTGATGCCTTCCTTTAATGCTCCTTTAAGACATTATTAAAAAAGCAGTTAAAGGAAGTGTCCCCAGTGTATGCACATGGTTGATTCATCCGCTTTAGTGGTATACTTTACTCCGCCACTATAATCGACAAATCAGGCAGTACAAGCTACTTTATAGTACGTTTGCATCTCTTACAACATTGTTAATCCAAACAACAGCATTTGTACCTGTATGAAAGAGACAATTAAAACTTTCATAGAAATTCAACTGAATAGAAAAGGAGATTAAAATTACTGGTTAGGTAAGATTTTTTTTTGGACACCATTAGACTTGATAGCTGGCAAGGTAAATACTGGGGTATTCTGTCTATCCTGATACTGGGGAGCTAGCAATCTGCTTCGCCCCAGTTTGCTGTTCTTTCTCATCTATCTGTGTTGCTATGTTTACACAAATGTAAAAAAAAAGAAGAAAGATAGCCTAATCAACCAATCATCATAGGAATAGCATTGGAATATTATTTTGTATGTGCGTCTTGTTGCTAAAACCTGTTTATACTTGCACACCTATACTAGCCCTCACTTATCTTTCAGCTTTCAGGTAAATAGTAGTCCTGCCTTTTTTACAGTCCTGGATCCCAATTCAAAACATCATGACTGCTTTGACTCTGGCACCTGTAAGGGCTGTATCTGGGTAGTCTTAGGACAATATTTAGCTTCCAATTATTTTGCCATCTTTAATTATTTACAAGACTACCTGAACTGCAGGCCCATTGCCCACAAGCCAGGTAGGTCTGGCTGTAATTAATTGCCATCAGTTAATTATGTACAAGACTACCTGAACTGCAGGCCCATTGCCCACAAGCCAGGTAGGTCTGGCTGTAATTAATTGCCATCAGTTAATTATGTACAAGACTACCTGAACTGCAGGCCCATTGCCCCAACAGCCAGGTAGGTCTGGCTGTAATCTCCCCTGGCTGGTTTCTTTTACAGGAGCACAGAAGGGAAGAGTCTCAGCTGAGGCTTCACTGGACATTTCTCTGCAACCTTTCTTTTGTGATTCATTTCCTGTTTAATATGTCAGTCCGTATCCAAACTCCAGTTATTATGATTTATTTAAAAAGGCTATGGTGCCTAAAATCTACATAAAATATTCTACAAATGGAAATATTATTTTCGTACTGGACAGTTCCACTCTACGAAAACATGATGCATCCTGTGGTGTGTTTACATTTGCCATTTTAAATTAAAATGCACAGAAATATGGTAACACTTAAATCCCATTTTTTATTTAAAAATTTGTTTAGAATAGCATAGCAAATTTTATTGTGAATGAGCCCTAAAAGGGACACATACTCATGCAGTAATGGATACCTAGTCATACACTAAATGACAGCTCAAATAGCTCCTCCCACAGTCATAACTGCATTTTGGGCTTATTCAATAAGAGGTGCGAATGTTGCCATGTGCTTAATTCTGCAGAACCAATCAATTTATCAAACGTTTTCTAACTGCATAGACCAGTAATAAAAGGCAACATTTAATTGGTTGAGGCAAATTAACAGCTCCAAGACATATTGTGCACCTCTTATGAATAAGCCGTGTCTAGAAAGAATGTCTAGAATAGTCTCTATGGCCTGAAAACGGGCACAAATAGTGTGACAAATAGTGATACATTGTTCTGTTATCAGTGTTATATAACTTTTCGATGTTCTATCCTGTTCATTAACACCGCTTTTTGTACGTCTTTCACTCTTATACTTATATGTACTGAAAATGATAGCATTTGGGTTTTCCTATCTCCAATTTCAGTCATAAAAGAAAAATAATTCTGCAATGGATTCAGTCCGTTTTTTCTCTATAGCCACCTATTATTGTATGTACAGCCAATATCTTAAATAATATTTTCTCATGTGAAAATTCATACTGGGGAAAATAATTGTTTAATATCTAATATTTTTGTTATAATGCTAATAGAAGTCATCATTTCTTAGGATACCTAAAGCAGGAAGAGACATCTGCCTCCCCCTCTGCTGCAGTTCATACGTATCTCGCCCCAGCAATGGAATTGGACTTTCCTAACGAATACCCACCTGCCCTTTTACCACTTAGTGTTTAAAAATTAAATTGTGTGTCAGAGAGTGAAATAAAATGCTAGTTTTATTTTTAATAAATAACACAATATTGTTATTTTCTTTTTTATTTTTTCTTGTTTGTCTAGTACTAAAAGCGATGAGTGAATTCTGTATATCAGGAAGGTCCTTTTGGAATGTGTCAAAAGGAATAATTGAATTAGTGATGATGAAAATAAACTTGATACACTAGACACCTAGAAATGAACATCTCAGAGAGCCCTTAAAACTTATGTAATCCAGACTGGGCCATTGTCAAAAGAAGTAGAAGGAAAGAAAAGAACACAAATACACAACAGTGAAGGGGAAAAGCAAGACAGAGAAAGAACTGGTCATCCATAGTGTAGCAGGGACTCCGAGAAATTAAGAGAATTTTCAAAAAACTCCATATCCCTGTCTGCTTTAAACCGAGCACACGCTGATGCAGCAATTGGTACATCCGAAAGACCCAATACCGAAACACAAGAAGCGACATCATGTGCAGTGCAGTGAAGAATGCTCGATTTGTATGGGGGGGAGACCAAACAGCAACTGCATCAGTATGGCCCCGCACAGAAGCCAATTTCTCAGGTCGGAGGACTCAGCCTGAACCTGTATCTAAGGATAAAGGACATACCTTTGAAGATTGGTAATGTTAACATATTGGCAAGGACGTTAGGTGTTCAGAGAGTTGTCAAGTGCCATTTATGGAAAATAACGAAACCAAGCTAAATAGAGGTGGGGGGGTTCGACACCAATCTGTCTGACATTAGACAATGCTGTTTTGACACCTTACTCTGGGCGTTCCTTACACACCTCTTAGCCACTATCCAATCACGCCCTTAACACTTGGCAGTGATATGCTAATTGGGATTTTCCCAGGGTAATATTTCCACAGACTCTCCTACAAGTCATTCTGAATTGAGAAAGCCAGTCAGATGACTACGAAATGTCTTCAAGAACTAATTTACAGTCCAGTTGATCTAAATGGTACAACAGATTACCATGACCTGGATGAATGAGAACCTTCACAAAGACATGTCAGATAGTAAGATAGGCATTTAGATTGGTTTTCACAGATGGGTAACACATGAAATTGTGTAAATAGGTGAAGTTTTGAGTTGATCAGGCTGGCCAGTGTTTGTGCATTTCCACTGATTGGCACCAGCAGCTGTGCATACTTTAGTATGGTAAAAGTTGGGCACCCCGTATATACTCAGTATAAGCCGAGGTTTTAAAAAAAAAAAAGCCTGGAATGGATCCTCGCTTATAGCCTCGATCAGCCGCAACTCACCTCTCTGCCTGCTGCTGGTCGCTATAAACATCTCCTGCTGACGTCACTACTAATGACATCAGGTAGGAAATGCAGCAGACAGGTAAGAGTTGGGACCATGGCAGCGGTGGTGGTTGTCCTGTTGGCCAGCGTGGCTGGTCCTTGCCAGATGCTCTCTGGAGACATGCAGAGCCATAATTGTCCCTTCCTGCTAGTGGATATCCCTCACCTGCACTAACGAAGCACAGAATGAAGATCCAAGACTGCCCAGGTAAGTGAACACTGAACTGGGGTGGGGGCCTCTAGGGTGGGGGACAGTATGTCATACATTAACCTCCAATACCTTTCACTATAGATGTTTGGAACTACAATTCCAGCAATTAAAGCATGCTAGGAGTTGTAGTTTCCAAACATCTACAGTGGAAAGGTATTATAGGGCAACTAATGCCCTAACACATATTGAACAGGAGGATGGTATTATTGTTAAAATATTGCCTTCGGATTCTTTATTGTTTTGTATTTAGTTCCCTTTAATGGAAAGCAATTCCCGTACAGTAATCTTATACAGTAATAACCAAATCCAGTATGACTATTACTGTATGGGACTACTGTATGGAAATTCTGCTGTCCATTTAAAGGGCAACTAAAGCCTCAAACAATACAGAATCAGAAGGCAGTAATGGTCATATTTTCTACCCCGGCTTATACTCGAGTCAATCAGGTTTTTCTGATTTTGGGGCCGAAATAGGTACCTCTCAGCTTACACTCGCAACAACAGAGGTAATCCTGCACACACCATTTGATAGGTAAAAGTTCGTGCTGAGCAATGGCAGACCCTGGTTGGCGTCGTGAATCACCAAGGAATAAACACCATGCACATCAGTCTTAAATGTCTGTGTATTATTTATTGTGCATACACAGAGTACACACAAGTGTAACGTTTCGGTACGTGAGCTGTACCTTCTTCAGACAATCAGCTTAACTCGGTCAGCTTATACTCGAGTATATACGGTAGAAGAAAAAAAACAAACATCAATACTGCCATGGTGCAAAATTTGGTTCCTTTAATTAATGTTCATTGAGTAGGCCAGTAATACTATGCGAATAATCTTGTTTTCCTCAGACTGTGCTCTTTCACGTAGACACAGGCAACATTAATCATGCATACAATGATTTATCAGTTGGTACTGAACATCCCACTACTGTTTTTAAAACATTGCCTGTCTTCCAACGATCCATATCCTGTATAATCCAAACACTGTCAGCTAAGCAAGTTATTAACAATCGCAATAACTTCTATTATCATCCTATATTTTAGCCATTTAAAACTCCAGTGCTTATTGGAAGAGTTTCCTTTCCTGAAACCAAACCAAAATAGATTTGGTTTTTACTAGTGCATTAGATTTCAGTAAAGTGTAATGCAAGAGGCAGAGCAGTGATTATTAGGTTATGAATAACAGTCATTAAATGAAAAATCCACGTTGTTATACAAGTCAGTAACTGGGCTCATAATAGATCCATGAGGATGGGTTCTCATTCAATTTGCTCTAGTATCAAGTGACATTTCAGATGGATTACATTTAATACTATGCAAACCATGATCACATGTATATTCTAGAACCAATCTAATTTTACCACCCCAATGGTGCAACATTAAAACCCGAAATTGTGTCATTTTATGCACCAGCATATGTTTTTTTTGCTGTTGAGTAATTGTATGAGACTGTGGGCTAATTTATAAAGGCACAGTGTCGGTTACACAATAACTATTTACAATCGTTATCGTAAATTACGCGGCAAAAACGCCGCGTCCAACAGTAACCACAACCAAGTGCGGACCCATAGATGACGGCACAGTCGGCTGTGGTTTTCCTAACCGGACGAACAAACGGTCGCAGTTGGTCGCAGCCTCCACAAGGAACCAGTACATAATTCGCGCCGCCACCGACCGAACACTAATAGGTCGATTATGGTATGGTGTGTACCTAGCTTAAAGGACAACTCCACCCTCATAAGAACTCTTTTAGAAAGAATGGCCTCTTAAAAATATGTTGATATATACTACTTTACCCTATGAATTCATTACTGTATGCCTGCTATGCTTCTGGATGCCTCATGGAATTGAGCAATTTTTAAACCTGTACTGAGCCTGTACGAGCATGGGCATGCTCAGAAGAGGCAGATAGGGGATTAACATTCATTTGGAATGCTGCATTATTGGCTGTGATGTCAACTGTCAAATCCATAACTGACAGTTGCTACTGGAAGCAGCAGCAGAAACAGGGGAAACAGGACATTGTGCAGGATTTCACATTTCAAACTATACCGTTTAGGGTTTTGGGGGTGATTTAACCTGTATTGTAAGTTTTTGGGGCTGGACTTGCCCTTTAAGCCCCAGTCTTCAAACAAAGCATTGAAGGATAGTGAACTTTTGCAATAAACCTCTCTTTTAAGAGGATTTGCAGGTGACATTTTCATTTCATCAATCTGTAATTTGGCTATTTAAATTAAAACTGGCAACTTGGAGACAGATAAAAAATTCACATGGAAAAAAAAACATCAATGACAGTATTCATTCATAAAAATCCCAAATCCTTTATTTGCCTAGTATTTTTGAAAGAAAATGTAAATTTTCCTTAATGCACAAATCCAACAACAGAAATGCATTCAGTTCAGTTAAATAAAAATAATAAACACCTGTTACCTGAGTCCTTCCTTTAGCAAGATTGTGGAGCAATTCTTAAGGCCATGTCCACCCCCAAAACTATAATTTCACCTATTACTGGCCCTACTAGTAGTTTATAAAAATCCTTACCTACATCTCTGCTCCAAATTGTTCTCCAGCAATGCTTGTCCAAATTCCAAGAAAGTGAAGTCAAGGAGGTGTCTGTAATGCCATCCGGTCCTTGCTGATTCTCAACCTCAACAGAATGTGACATGCGCTGTGGAGCCCTTAACTGCCCTCCCTCCCTACATCAGATCCATCCTCTTTGTCCGTTGCACCTAGCATGAAAAGGTGGGTTACACAGTAGGTAATGCCCCCTGCTCTCACCCCCACCACCAAAATATTTTTGCAAAATAATGCTCCGATCGTTACTTACGACCATTCTCTCCCGCGCATCTTCAATGACATCAGACACATCTGTGTTGGCCGCAGCGTGAGCCCAGACCCTGCTTGCAGCTTTCCACAAGCAGGAGCTGGATTAGAGACAGCGCGGGAGAGAATGGTCCAAGTAACGATCGGAGCTATTTTACAAAAATATTTGATAGTTGGGGTGTGGGCAAGGGCACCTACCTTGTAACAAAAAGGGAGTTTTGAGGCTGGACATGCCCTTTAAAGGATATGTACAGTGTAATCAACTTCATCCATTGCAAAGCTGCACCTTTTAATCACACACCACGTATTTTCCTGTATTTTTATCAGACATTGGCAAGCTTTCCTTTCCAACTTTACTTGCTGGCTTTTTCTGCTCACCTGTAATCTCCTGTGAGACTTGCTGGAGGTGAATCCATTCGGTTAGTTAGTAAGGACTGGCCCTGCTGCTGTATGTTACACTAATAAAACATGGATTGGATTACCAGAGTGCTGATCTATGTATATGCAATGATGTTTTCATACTTGTCATCTATCAATGTGTTACCATAAATGTGATTAATCTTTTGAAATGTTCCTGTGAAATTCTTGTATACTTCTAATAAAGTGTTTTACTTTTCCATGTGTCATTATTTTTATTTTTTGCAAGCATACATTTTATGTGAGTGTGGCATCTGAATTGTGTTTTTCTGGGGGAAATTATGTGTCAATATTCAATTTAATCGATTGCAGTATTTTAAATGTAGGGGTTATTGTTGTGCAACATAATCACTATTAAAGGATATTGCAAAATATCAAAATTTTGTTACCCTAACAATTAAATTAATGTGAATGTTTTACCCCATTGTTAAAGGGAAAGTTAATGTGATCCGCTTTAAATTTAAAGGGGAAGTTGATATGATACACTTAAAAGGGGAAGTTGATGTCATATGCGTTAAGGGGAGGTTTGGTGTGGTACACGTTAAGGTGTATCATATCAAGTTCCTCTTTCACTTTTAAGTGTATCATATCACACTCCCCTTAAACTTTAAAGTGTATTATATCAACTCCCTTTTAAAAAAGGGAACAATATCTTCTCACATTAATTTATTTTTTAGGGTAAACACCCAATGGCCATGATCTAGGGGTGGTGGAGGCAGGGTTAGGGAGGGATTATGGGCATTCCTCTGGCGCTCCGTGGGTTTTGTCTTGAAAGTGGGCGTGCCCGGGGAGGAGACTCAAGTCTCTCAAGTCCGGGAGTTTCGGATGGTCTTGCAGGAGTCGGGAGATCACCCCAAAATCACAGAGACTCCCGGACAGATCCAGGAGGGGTGGGATACCTGATCTCCATGCCTCGCTTCTCCTCTCACGGTAATGCCCTGCATACACATTAAAGGATAAAGTCAGGCCATCTGGCTAAAAATGACAATTGCATGTGCATGTGGCTACCTTTAGGACATCTTAGCAAGCAGAACAGGATGTAGGGACACCAAATCTAGCCACAGTGAAATTCTGTGTTTGGGCTAGGCCATACTGTCACGTTTTTTCGCGATTGTTGATGAGTTTTTTTTTAATAACGGCAATCGCCCAACACATGCGATTTGGATTCCATGCGATACGCAGTCGCATGCGACCACCATTTTAAAGCGCAATCACTGCATTTCGTACTCAAATGAAGAAACTGCATGCGCAAATGCAACGTAATTGCACTCTATCGTACCTAAACTGCCAGATTCTCACCCCTGGTTTAGCTTCTAACTCTAACCTGGTAAGGTATTTGTCAGCTTACGGCACTGAGGGGGAACCAACAGATGTATGCGGGAGGTGGAAGCCAAACTACAGGGGTGAGGAACAGTGTTGTTTTTTCAAAGGTTTGAAGAAGGGTATTAAGGCTAATGTGAGTTAAGTTGTCCATTAAACTCATGGGATGAGACTTGTTTATCAAAAAATGAAATGAGCAAAAGTAACATGTATTTGTCCTGGGTTTTTTATTTATTGTTTATAGTTACACATGTTTATAGACAAACAACTACAGGAATCTTTTTCTTTGCTTCTCAGATCTAACATGGGCCTGATCATATGCTTCGAAGAACACTACATATAAGTAGAAGGGGCATTAAATATTTCTTACAATAATATAAGGACCAACCACCTGCTTATATAATCAGGGATTTCTTGGTTTTTGTTCTTAAACAAATGATCAGAGGGAGTTTAAAGATTCCAGAAGTGTTTACATGAGTCCATTGATGAGCTACAGTTTACCAAACATGAAGGCTAACCAGATAGCAAGATCGTGTTTAGCAGCAAAGTCTCACTTTATTTCCCCTGTTACTTGTACCTAACCTCTCTACTTAAAGGGCATGTCCACCCCCAAAACTAAATTTAACCTACTACCGGCCCCACTATGTAGTGTAATAAAATTCTTACCTTACATCCCAGCTCCAATAGTTCTCCTGTAATGTCCCTGTAAGTCCCAAAAACGTCCACCAGGACACTGCAGGGATGAAATTGTTTCCCGCCTTGAGGCTTCCTCTCAGAGGTTTTTGGCTTGCTCAGAGCAGCCCCCCCCCCTCCCTCCCTCTCCCTTCCGTTTTTCCTCTCCCTCCCTCAGTGTAAAACTCATTTGCGGTATTTATAGGCTCCCTCCCCCAGCCCCAACTGCTATATTATTATGGCAGAAACTCCCGATCATTACTTACCTTATCTCTCTCCCCCATCGTTCTCCACTGCCGGCAGCCATGTCCGTGAATGCCAATTATGGACGCGGGTGCCGGTCCAACCCCCTGCTTGCAGTTTCAGAGGAAAGAGGCAAGGTAAGAAATGATCGGGGGAATTACTGCACATAATAATTAGCGGTTGGGGCTGGGAGGAAGCCCTACGTACTCCAAAAATAAAAAAAAAGAGTGGACATGCCCTTTAATTGAACAGAGAAAAGGGCCATCATGTCTCTTTTGAGCCCAGTAAATAATTTGAAAGGAATAGACATCAAACAAATACCAAGAGATATCAGCATTTGACAGAGCAACTTAAAAAGTAAGAAGCCTCCTATCATCCCGTCATGGTGCATGACAAGGTATTACAATACATGTAACCATAATATTATCCAATTAGGCTGAGGCCACACAATAGTGCCCAATTGGAACACATGCGCTCAACCGGAAACACAGCTCATGCATGTGGATCGTTAACGTGTGGAGAAATCTCGCTGGTGTGGCCTTGCCCTTAATGATAAAAAGTCCAGTTCCAATGTGACTTACAATACAATGTCCTTAAAAATACTTTACATTTTATTTATTTCTTCTGTAAACATTCAAACTCTGTTCTTTTAAATTGGCAGCTCGTGTTCCTATTTATCATGTGGCCCTTACCAAATAACATTGTAGAAACATGCAAACAGAGGAAAAACCCTGACAAAGGGAGATACCACATGTAGCAGGCACATTTCCAGTGTTACATTTTAACGTTAATGAGATCCATCAAATCTGTAGTATGACATGCCTAGGCAACGTTAATGTGGTGGTAGAGCTTGTTTTTGTTTAATAACCCATCTACTCTGAGTACCTTAGATTAGGCAAGTTTCTGGATTGTTAGACACAGACATGGCACATCTTGAAACTCCTAATTGTCATTCACAATGTATTAGCCAAATAAGTTCTGCCTGCTTAGATTCTTACTGATCAATCCTCTCTAATGTGTGCAAAGACTCAACCTGAAACCTTTCATCCAAACCTCCAGGTCAATTCTGTACATACCTCACCTGTATGAACAGATCAGTTCAGATTTATCATGCTGACAGAGCATTAACTTTCAACAGATTTTTCATCACTTGAACTCACCCTGTCTAGTAACATTTGTTTAGCCTGCCTACTGAGAAAAAATACTTCTGGTCTTGTCTCGATAATCAACATTTCTCCCAATCAACCCTGAATTTGTTCCACTGCCAAAATATTAAGTTTCTTTCGCAAATTCTATGCAGTTTTTTTTTCACAACAAATACCGTAGTAGTTTTACAGAATGTGATTGTTTACCCTTTTTTAAATTGTCTTTATATTGCACATTCTATTGTCATTTTGTTTGTTTTTTATAATTTCTAAACATTTGTTGCTTGGCCTAAGATTATTTTAAACTTGTTCCCTTTATATACTTTCAGGCTTATTAATTAAAATTCTTATCGTTAAAATTGGTGTTAATTTCCCCCCAACCAATCAGATTTTTATCTTTCAAATGTTAAATAAGATCTGATTGGTTGTGGCAAAATAGCACCATTTTAAACGATAAGAACTTTATTGAATAACCCTGTTTATATTTTAATGCTTTTCTGGTCCATAGTGATATTTTTTTTCTGCTACAAATTGTATAATTAGTTCAATCAAAGTAATCAAATCTTTGGCTGGTTAGGGATTATCACGATGCCTGTGCAGCACTGAGTACTGAGTTCAATTCTGTCCATGTGGCTTAGAAGATACTGATCCTCGCAGCACTGAGAACTGAGTTCAATCTATCCACGGTGGCTTAAAAGATACTGATACTCTCAGCACTGAGAAACTGGGTTCAAATCTATCCACAGATGGCTTAGTAGATAATACTATCCTTGCAGCACTGAGTACTAGGTTCAATTCTATCCACGGATGACTAACTAGATAAAACTGATCCTCGCAGCACTAAGTACTAGGTTCAATCTATCCACGGATGGCTTACTAGATAACACTGATCCTTGCAGCACTGAATACTGGGTTCAATTCTATCCACCGATGTTTTAGTTGATAATAGTGATCCTTGCACACTGAGTACTGGTTCAATTCTATCCACGGATGGTTTAGTATATAATACTGATCCTTGCAGCACTCAGTATTGAGTTCAATCTATCCACAGGTGGTTTAGTATATAATACTGATCCTTGCAGCACTCAGTATTGAGTTCAATTCTATCCACGAATGGTTTAGTTGATAATACTGATCCTTGCAGCACTAAGTACTAGGTTCAATTCTATCCATGGATGGTTTAGTATATAATACTGATCCTTGCAGCACTCAGTATGAGTTCATTCTATCCACAATGGTTTAGTATATAATACTACCTTGCAGCACTCAGTATTGAGTTCAATTCTATCCACGGATGGTTTAGTATATAATACTGATCCTTGCAGCACTAAGTACTAGGTTCAATTCTATCCACGGATGGTTTAGTAGATAATACTGCTCCTTGCAGCACTGAGTTCTGGGTTCAATTCTATCCACGATGGTTTAGTATATAATACTGATCCTTGCAGCACTGAGTACTGGGTTCAATTCTATCCACGGATGGTTGTATATAATACTGATCCTTGCAGCTGAGTACTGGGTTCAATTCTATCCACGGATGGTTTAGTAGATACTGATCCTTGCAGCACTCAAAATTAGGTTCAATTCTATCCACGGATGGTTTAGTAGATAATACTGATCTTGCAGCACTGAGTACTGGGTTCATTCTAAACCACGGATGGTTTAGTAGATAATACTGATCCTTGCATACAACTGAGTACTGGGTTCAATTCTATTAAATTTTTTACACAAGGAGAAGTGTTGTGGAGAATCTTTGTTTCCTCATCTCATGGTTTGACTTCGTTACTTTTTAGGACTATAATTGCATTTCAACACATCATACACTTAAATGTTGCAGGCAACAATGTAAATGGGAATAGAAGTGTTAAAAATGGGTGTAACTTAAACAAAGTATTACCTTGCAAAGGGAGCATAGTCAATATTGTTGTGATCTACTGTAAGGTCACTTGGTTATATTTGCCCTTCAGGCCAAAAGGTCCCAGTCCTCCCCAGCTAATGCTGTGTGAGACTCATTTTATTACAAGCAAAGGAAAAAGCATTTTATTACCTTAATGTTTCAAGCTGCAGCCACATTGATTATACCTTATACATCTGGACAAAGCAGATTGGAGAGATGGGCGAAACTCACCGTTTTGTTCAGTTTTCAGATTCCCGGATTTAGGGAACATTCCGAAGATCCGAATTCTGAAAACGGAACGAATTTTTCGATTATTATCCAATGTTCAACGCTATTTTCTATAATCTTTGAACATTCGATGCTATAGAAAATAGGCTCCGAATTCCCGAAATCTTGACTATCCATCCAATCATTCGGATTTCGGAACCGAGGTTTCAATGTCGGATCCCATGTCTAAATTGGACACAACCTTCAAAAGGCAATACTATAATGGCAGTGATCTATTCTGACTTGTACACATTGAAGTATGGAGTCCTTTTATGGTCATTATAACCTGAGGTTAAAATCCTATAGACTTGGGCTTCTTATGTGGTCACTGGGACTCGAATCAGTCTGCACCTCTGATGTACACAGAAACACTCCCCTTTATTTGTTCACATGTACAATCCCGTACATGTGTGTTCATTCAGTTACCGTTTTGATTTATTGTAACAAAAAAATAAAAGCTAAAATAAAAAAAAAATCTCACATCAATGTTTAGGAAGAGACGGAAACTGCCACGATATTTTTAATATAAACTGATCTGGGTCGATTCCAATGAGGACTGAAGAGCCAATTACAAGGTGTTTAGGGGTGAACATCTAAAGACTTTAGTTATAATCAATTAAAGGGTATGTCCACCACCCTAAAAAAAAACTTTGGCCATATTGAGTTGTCCCTTGCCCACCCCACCCACTGAATCATACTTATAGCCCTTCACTTCCACGGCTGTATTCTCCGGCTCTCTGCTAACCGGAGGCAGCAGAAAAGGGCCGGACTGGCAGCCGTGTTCGTGATTGGCTGCCAGTCAGCCAATCAAAGACGCGGCTACCGATCAGCCAATCACAGACAATCACAGACGCTCGTGGCTACAGCCTTGGGAGCGAAGGGCTGTAAGTATGATTGGTAACATTTTATTACTGATCTAACCTGGCAGTTGGGGGTGGCAGGGGAAGCTTTAATATGGCCCAAAGATTTTAAGCTAGGCGCAAGGGCACAATAGAGGGATCCAGTGTGAGAGGGCTCCCCTGTGTATGTCACAGTCCTTATTGAGGTTAAAGGTGGCCATACATTAGGAAGATTACTTACCTGACCAAGCAATCCCACTATATTAGACCAATCCTGCTGGAACACACCTTTCCCGTTCTCCTTTGCGACCATTATGCGATCACAAAATTAATGGGATTTGTGATCACATGTGCTGTTGTAAAGAAGAACGGAAAGGCAGTTCTGGCAGGATCAGTCTGAGGTTGTGGGATCACTTGGTCACTAAGTAAAATCGTCCTCATGCAGGGCCACCTTAAGAAAGCAGCAGGGACCGGATGACTCGCTGACAGCTCCTACCTTCAGTTTTTGCAACTTTAAATAGGCACTGGAGGAGAACCATAAGGAGCAGGTGTAAGGTAAGGAGGGCCCAATAGTATTTGTATCCCCATAAATAAGATTTAATTTTGTATGCGCACAGAAATAATTTCTGCAAACACAGCCAATTTGAGGTTAGAGGGAACATTGACCAGAGATGTGGCAGATTATTCTGTTTAGCTCCTCTTTTACTTTATTTGGCTTGGTAAAATCTACTCGCGGTGATTGGAATGGTCTAATATTAAACTCTGTAGTGAAGGCTACTGGGAATGAATGTGGCCCCATTACATTTTAGCTTTCAGAGAAGTGTTGTTGGATAGCAGAGTGTAGCTGGAAGGGCAAAGAACAAATATACAGAACTGTAAACTAAGTCAAAATGTGGTTATGGAAATCAGGAACATTAAACATGATTTATTTTAATCATAAATCATTTCAAAATGTAGGGAGAATGTTAAGAAAAGTGTAGTGCACTTTATTTACAGCTTATTATTTGGTACAGGGTCCTATGAACATAGACTTCCAAAAAAATACTGCCCTGTATACTGTAGAATATTTGTATTCCTACAAAATGTACTGCCACAGTTTCAATATTCGTCTTCCGTCTCATTTCAACATCTTAATTAAGTAAAAAAAATGTGATTAACTTTTTTTTTTTAAAGGACAATTATACTCACCTTTTCCCCGATCCACTGCAGCTATAGTCCCAGGGTGAGGACCCTAAAATCGCTAAGTCCTCACCCTGGGTTCTTTCTCTAACTCCTGCACTACTTACCGCAAATCTGCTTCGGCGATCCAGACTGTTCCACCTCTCTCCTACTGTCAGTGACAGTCGCGAGGCAGCCAATTGGAAGACACGCCTCCTTGCAGAGCGTATCTTCCTATTGGCTGCCTCGCGATCTGTCATTGAGCAGGAAGAGCGGAGGAACGAAGCGATCGGCGAAGCAGATTTGGGGTAAGTAGTGCAGGAGTTAGAGAAGAACCCAGGGTGAGGACTTAGCGATTTTAGGTCCTCACCCTGGGTACTATGCAGCTATGGAGAAGAGGAGCGAGGGTGATGTGAGTATACTTTGTCCTTTACCTTAACACAAATATTCAATATTCATTGGCTAGTCCAGGGATGTCAAACTTGCAGCCCTACATATGTTTTGAAAACTACAACTCACAGCCTTTCTCGGCTGCAGTGTGCAATACACAATAATGTCTTGGATGGTTTTACTGTCATTAAAGAATTGTGCAGTAAAAATAAAATTGCCTCATTTTATCTATAAATTAATACATGTAAGCAGCACTTACTCTGGTGTGTTAGTGATGCTGCATGACTTCATTCAGTACTTATATTGCTCAAGCTCAGTCCCTTAGTCCTCCAACCCCCTGCCAGACTCTCTATGAGGGCAAGCATGCCCAGTAATCCCTATGAGGTAGCATTGTGAGAAGGAATTTCCCACCATGCATTTCACATACCTACTGTCACCACTCCAGCTACAGAAAAACTATACATAACAAAAGAGTTTATAATACTAATGGTGGCCAAATACTGGCTGATATTATCGCCGATCTCACGCAATAATATCAATTTCCATTTTGAGGATTATTTTATATAATGTAACACAGCGTAAATCTGATCAACATAATTTATTACAATATTGTTGTTATTTAACGAGTACGTTATCGCAGGTTTATAAATACTGTTTAATAAATACAGAACATTTGAAACATTTCGCTTGACACAGAAAATGATGTGGCTCATTTACCCAGAGCACTGAGCAATAACATGGAGTTAACCGGTTCACCATCGGTTAGAGGACTCGTTTGCGCTTTAGTGGAAGGGAGATTTGCCCAGAGCTATAGCGGCTCTGGGTAAATTTCCCAAATGTATTTTCCCATTTGTTAAGATATAATACTTTATTAGGGCACGGCCACACTGCAATGCAAACGCAATTGCACACGGAATCGCATGCGATTTCATGTGCGATTTCGTTGCGTTTGCCCATGCATTTTTTTCATTAAGTATTGGAAAACGCATGCCATTGCGATTTAAAATGTGGAACGCAAATCGCATCGCACCCGAAAACGTGAGTTTTCGGTGCATTGCCGCGCGATTCCAATGATTTGAAAAACGCATGCGCAAACCCAAGAGCAAACGCAGAAACATCGTAGCAGTGTGGCCTAGCCCTCACTCAGGATTTGGTAATCTTGGATTAATGTGTTTAATATACTATAATGCAGTTGATAACCTTTGTTTAAAAAGAATGCGGTTTAAGTAGGAAACTGCTTTAATAAAGATGTTTCAAGGATTTTTTTTTTAAAAAGCATTTAGTAAATATACTGAGCACTTTGTCTGTTTGCTTTGTCTGTTGGCTTGCTAAAAATGTTTAAACTGGAACTACTTAATTCACTTAAATGCACATGCTGAAGGACCTATTTGTTTATAATACTTATGCGGCCAGAAAACTATTCACAGACAGCTGATTAGAGCCACGGGAATGCCATTTTCATCTCGCTAGCTTAGTAATATTTTCCTGACATTGCACACTTGAGTATAAATTTTTTCTCCCTTTCCTGTAATAGTGATGCATAAGTAATATTTCAAATAAAAATGATCATGTAAATCCACCTTTAAATTGTATGACAGCTTGGTTTCCTTAAAGGCCAGGAATTTAGTTTTGCAACTTAAAGACATGTCCAGGCTGGACAGTGAAAAATAAACAAGAAATTAGGAATTTTAGCTCCCATCATCTTCTGTCAAAATATAGGCTTCCATAATAGAGCACGCTTCTTGCACACACCATGCAAATAGATATTGTCTTTCAAAATATAGGTCTGGTTACAGAATGTAAACCGTTCATTCCTGCACTTAAAATGTCCATGATCCTTGACTGAAAGTCCCAATTAACATAAACAGTAAAGTATTAACAAGAAACATTATGGATTAGTTGTGTTCAATCTGCAGATGTATGATATTGTTAGATTGCAAAATCCAACACGTGAAGTACAAGTTTAAAGGGCATGTCCATAATGGACATACCTTCCCCACCCCCCAAACCCCTAGATGGTATAGTTTTACTTACCTCCCCTTGGTCCCTGAAGCCCATAATACTTATGTTTCTCTTCCCTGGTCCTCGCCTACTCTTCAAACTCAGAGAACTTATGAGACGGGGTGTGCAGGACAGAGGAGGCATGCCAGAATGCGACCAGTTACTTTCCACGACTGACTACTGCAAGCTGTATTAATTATGGCTTTCTTGCAGTGAAGACATTTACTGGGTTATTCATTAAAAGTTCTTATCATTTAAAATGGTGCTAATTTTGCCCCAACCAATCAGATATCATTTAACATTTAAAATCTAACATCTGATTGGTTGGGCAAAATTAGCACCATTTTAAACGATAAGAACTTTTATTGAATCTCCCTGTTAATTTATGGGCTTCAAGGACTGTGTTCTTGGGGTTTGTGGGTGGAAAATGTAAGTTTATAATTTCTTTCAGGGGGGGGCTATAGTTTAATTGAATCTGGAAACAGTTGGGACTTGTCAGGTGAATCAGTGAGGGAGCGCACTTGTGGGGAAGTTAAGTGCTTCGTTCCTGGCTCCTGTAACAGTAATTTAGAACAGAAGGTAAATATAGGTCCTTTACCTCCTGTTCTTCAATTAATGCAAAAAGAAAGGTTCACCTTTTAAGTGAACTATAACCTTCTACTTCTGTAATAGGGTTGTCATAATTTGACAATAACTATAAACTATATTACTGTTCTTTCTAGTCCTTCTATGTCTCTTTTTTTTCTCTTTATCTCGTCCCCACAATTTTGGCAGAGACAGAAACTCACAAATTTGTGGGACACATTGGAGACGTGTGCTGTCTTCTTTCTAAGGAATCTATGAGAATGTTTCCAAGTTATCCAATTCTACCGACATATTTCACCTTTCACTTTTGAAAAGACATTTAATAAAATCCCTGCCTGCCCCTTACATCATAAATGTACCTAAATAAGGATACTTCAATTTATAACATGTCTCTCTGACACACACACACAAACACACAAAATTTCAAAATGAAAGCAAATCCAGAAATTTAAAGTTTAAGTATAAATGTCATGTCTGTGTAAAGCTCTATTAATGTGTGAGTCTGCAAGTTTTAAAACTGAATAACATTCCTGTAATGAGAAATAGGGTGTGTAAATTTCAAACTTCATTCCGAGTAAATAATTTTTATAATGGGTTTGTTTTTTGTCATTTTAGGACTTTCTTCTCAATAGAAATGTTAAATATAAAAAACTTTTTATATTTGGTTGGCAACCCCCAAAACCTTGACCTCACAAGTTTACAAAATCCAAATGCTTCTAACAGTACTTACCCAGCCTCCTTTCCCCCGGCGTTCTTCTGCTTGCTTTCGTGCCTTTTCTGTGCATAGAAGCAAGTAAAGGGGTCGGACCGACATTGCCTCCTGAGACGCGTTGTATGGGACCTTTACTGTCTGTTCTCACTGTATGACCATTACTGTCTGTTCTCACTGTATGGGACCTTACACCGTCTGTTCTCACTGTATGGTCTTTACTGTCTGTTCTCACTGTATGGGACCTTTATTGTCTGTTCTCACTGTATGGGACCTTTACTGTCGTTCTCACTGTATGGGACCTTTACTGTCTGTTATCACTGTATGGGACCGTTACTGTCTGTTCTCACTGTATGGGACCTTTACTGTTTGTTCTCACTGTATGGTACCTTTACCGTCTGTTCTCACTGTATGGGACCTTTACTGTCTTTTCATTTTCACTGTATGGGACCTTTACTGTCTGTTCTCACTGTATGGGACCTTACTGTCTGTTCTCACTGTAGGGACCTTTACTGTCTGTTCTCACTGTATTGGACCTTTACTGTCTTTTCTTCTCTGTATTGGACCTTTACTGTCTGTTCCCCTATATGGGACCTTGAAGTATTTTATATTTACAGGTTAGTGTGTGTACTGGACATTGGGGACATGTTATATATATATATATATATATAGGTCAGTGTGTACTGTACATTGGAAGTATTTTATATATATAGCCAATGTATTTAATGACATTGAGGTATTTATATTTACAGATCAGTGTGTACTGACATTGGGGGTATTTTGTATTTACAGGCCAGTGTGTACTGACATTGGGGGTGATTAATATATACAGGTCAGTGTGTATAATGGACATTGGGCATTTCATATTAACAGGTCAGTGTGTACTGGACATTGGGGTCATTTTATTTTACAGGTCAGTGTGTACTATACATTAGGGTTATTTTATATAAGGGTCGCGTGTATAATGGACATTGGGGACATTTTATATTACAGGTCAGTGTGGTTACTGAACATTGGGTATTATATATCAGGTCAGTGTGTATAATGGACATTGGGGACATTCCATATTAACAGGTCAGTGTGTACTGGACATGGGGTCATTTATATTTACAGGTCAGTGTGTACTGACATTGGGGTATTTTATATATACAGGTCAGTGTGTATAATGGACATGGGGACATTTCATATTGACAGTCAGTGTGTACTGGACATTGGGGTCTTTTTATATTTACAGGTCAGTGTGTACTGAACATTGGGGGTATTTTATATATACAGGTCAGTGTGTACTGGACTTGGGGTCATTTTTTTATTTACAGGTCAGTGTGTACTGTACATAAGGGGTATTTTATATATACAGGTCAGTATGGGACCTTTAACTGTTTGTTCTCACTGTATGGTACCTTTACCGTCTGTTCTCACTGTATGGGACCTTTACTGTCTGTTTTCACTGTATGGGACCTTTACTGTCGTTCTCACTGTATGGGACCTTTACTGTCTGTTCTCACTGTATGGACCTTTACTGTCTGTTTCTCACTGTATTGGACCTTACTGTCTTTTCTCTCTGTATTGGACCTTTACTGTCTGTTCTCCCTATATGGGACCTTGAGAGTATTTATATTTACAGGTTAGTGTGTGTCACTGGACATTGGGGACATTTTATATATATATTATATATATATTAATAGGTCAGTGTGTACTGTACATTGGAATTATTTTATATATATAGGCCAATATTTAATGGACATTGAGGTATTTTATATTTACAGATCAGTGTGTACTGAACATTGGGGGATTTTGTATTTACAGGCCAGTGTGTACTGGACATTGGGGGTGATTAATATATACAGGTCAGTGTGTATAATGGACTTGGGGACATTTCATATTAACAGGTCAGTGTGTACTGGACTTGGGGTCATTTTATATTTCAGGGCAGTGTGTACTGTACATTAGGGGTATTTTATATTACAGGTCAGCTTGTATAATGGACATTGGGGCATTTTATATTTACGGTCAGTGCGTACTGGACATTGGGGGTATTTTATATATACAGGTCAGTGTGTATAATGGACATTGGGGACATTTCATATTAACAGGTCAGTGTGTACTGGACATTGGGGTCATTTATTATTTACAGGTCAGTGTGTACATACATTAGGGTATTTTATATATAGAGGTCAGCGTGTATAATGGACATTGGGGACATTTTATATTTACAGGTCAGTGTGTGTACTGAACATTGGGGGTATTTTATATATACAGGTCAGTGTGTATAATGGACATTGGGGACATTCCATATTAACAGGTCAGTGTGTACTGGACATTGGGGTCATTTATATTTACAGGTCAGTGTGTACTGAACATTGGGGGTATTTTATATATACGGGTCAGTGTGTATAATGACATTGGGGACATTTCATATTGACAGGTCAGTGTGTACGGACATTGGGGTCATTTTATATTTACAGGTCAGTGTGTACTGACACTTGGGGGTATTTTATATAACAGGTCAGTGTGTACTGGACATTGGGGTCATTTTATATTTACAGGTCAGTGTGTACTGTACATAAGGGGTATTTTATATATACAGGTCAGTGTGTATAATGGACATTGGGGACATTTCATATTAACAGGTCAGTGTGTACTGGACATTGGGGTCATTTTATATTTACAGGTCAGTGTGTACTATACATTAGGGGTATTTTATATATAGAGGTCAGCGTGTATAATGGACATTGGGGACATTTTATATTTACAGGTCAGTGTGTGTACTGAACATTGGGGGTATTTTATATATACAGGTCAGTGTGT
>JAACNH010004681.1:0-23121 GCA_019447015.1 Hymenochirus boettgeri | reverse complement strand
ATCACTATACTATAACGGTACTATACTATACACTATTATACTGTTTAACTAATACTATACCATGCTATACTGTACTGTACTGTACTATACTGTACTATACTATACTGTACTGTACTATACTATAATATAACTATACTTGTAACTATAACTATACTATATACTATACTATACTGACGATACTATACTATACTAATATCTGTACTATACTAATACTCTACTGTACTGTACAATACTATACTATCACTGTATACTGTACTATACTGTACTATACTATACTGTACTGTACTATACTTATAATATACTATGGCTGTACTATACTATAATATACTATACTATGCTGTACTATACTATATATCTATACTATGCTGTACTATACTATAATATACTATACTATCCTATACACTATACTATACTGTACTGTACTATACTGTACTATACGAACTATACTATACTAATTATACTATAATGTACTATATACTATAATATACTATACTACCTATACTGTACTGTACTATACTATACTTTACTATACTATACTATAATATACTATACTATACTGTACTGTACTGTACTGCACTATACTATACTATACTATAATATACTATACTATGCTGTAGTCATACTATATACTATACTTCCTATACACTATACATACTGTACTGTACTGTACTTACTATACTTTACTATACTATACTATAATATACTATACTATACTGTACTATACTATACTGTACTGTACTGTACTGCACTATACTATACTATACTATAATCTAACTATACTATAGTATCTATAATATACATACTATATCCTATACACTATACTATACTGTACTGTACTGTACTATACTGTACTGTACTATACTATAATTACTATACTATATACTATACTGTACTATACTATCCTATACACTATACTATACTGTACTGTACTGTACTATACTATACTTTACTATACTATACTATAATATACTATACTATACTGTAACTATACTATACTGTACTGTACTGTACTGCACTATACTATCTATAATATACTACTATGCTGTAGTATACATAATAACTTACTATCCTATACACTTTACTATACTATACCGTACTATACTATACTATACTTTACTATACTATACTATAATATACTATACTATACTGTACTGTACTGTACTGCACTATACTATACTATAATATACTATACTATGCTGTAGTATACTATAATATACTATACTATCCTATACACTATACTATACTATACTATACCGTACTATACTATACTATACTTTACTATAATATACTATACTATATTATTGCCTACAAGTTGTCTATAAATACAGATTAAATTCTACTATAAACTGTGAATATTTCTTAAAACATAAAAATTAATTCTATGCCCTGAATCATTAAGAAATATGAATGGCCATTTGGTTACAGCTGAGTTCTACACTAGAGGATTTCCTGCTGTTCTGGGCCTGCTGGTGCCTGCTAGCCTGGAGAAGTGTATTCATTACACCGTGACTTCACACCTTGCCCCTTTGTAGGCAGATCTCATGCTGGTTTAAGCAAATAAGAAAACTCAGTCTTTACCAACTGGTCAGGCAGGAATTTAACCCTGTGATTGCCTGCCAGTTAAACAATGTGGGAGCTGCCATACTGCTTGACATGCCGTATAAGTGATACATTTGAAAATTAAGAGTGCAATTTCAGACTTGCCTATGGGAGTTTACATTGCACTCCTGTTCGTCACAGTGTGGCCTGGCCCTTACCATGGGCCCTTACCATGGGTAGGAGGATATTATGAATGACATTGAGCTGTATAATGGATAAACCTAACTGATATATATAAACTAGTACAGATATAGGGGGGTTTATTATTTTATTACTATGATTGGAAGTTTATCCTACATGATAACCCAGACAGTAACTGTTTGTAACATTCACTATCACACCATTATGGTTTCCATATAGATCTATATATATATTGTGTGTCTGTGGGAGCTGCAGTTAGACCTGAGATTTCATTGGCCCCAAACTGGATCCCGATACTCACCAATGAATCTGTGACTTTGACCTGTAATGTGGATCCTCCTTTAACCGGATACAGAGATATTACTGGTACAGAGATGGGAATAAATAGATGGAGATCAAGAACCTTCTCATCCGAGGAGCTAATGAAACGCACAGTGGGAATTACCAGTGTTGGACCAGTGATACTGAGAGAAGTGACCCTGTTAGACTGGATGTAATAGACAGTGAGTAAAATGTGTTTATTTTTAGATTTTATTCTAATCCCTATGGGTTGGGTCTACTAGGAGACATTGGACCTGGGACCAACCCTTGTATTTATTTCTTCATGTGTGTAGATCACTCACACCGCGGATCGCTCCTGTGCAACTGACAGTCTCCGATGTAACTGACAGTCTCCCTGTAACTGACAGTCTCTTATGTATGACAGTCTCCGATGTAACTGACAGTCTCCGATGTAACTGACAGTCTCCCATGTAACTGACATCTCCGATGTAACTGACAGTCTCCGACGCATCCCTTGCAGATTCTCTCTCCTGCACATTTTACTGAAGAACAGGAGTTAGGACACAGCTCATTACCTCCCGTTCTTCAGTTAAACAGTAGAAAGGTCACGGACCTACCCTTTAAGTGGTGATCCATCCACTCCCTGATATACATACACTAGGGGTCCAGGTGCTTCATGTCCCAGACCCTTTACCAAGTCCAACCACAGAATAATAAGAAATTAAGATTCAAGGCACATTTAAAGGGCATGTCCACCCACAAAACTAAAATTTAACCCACTGCTGGTCCCACTGTGTAGTGTAAACATCCCTGCTCCTTATGGTTCTCCTGCAGTGCATGTTCAAAGTCCAGGAAATTGAAGAGTAGGAGCTGTCAATGAATCATCCAGTCCTTGCTGCTTCCATAACCTCAGTAAGGCAGTAAAGACTCCTCCCCCCTCCCTCCCACCATCCGATCCATCCCCTGCAGCCGGTGCACCTAGCATGAAACCCTTTGGCCATAGTTATGTGCCCCCTGCCCACTCCCAACCACCAAATATTTTCTTTAAAAAAATGTTCAGAACGCTACTTACAAACCCTTCTCTCCTCGCGGCATCTCCATTGACAGCATCCATGTCTGTTATTGGTTGCCTCTCTGCCAATCACAGGCGCAGATTCGGGTCCGGCCCCTGCTTGCACTTCGCCAAGCAGGGAGTAGGATCAAAGGCACCATGGGAGAGAAGGTGCTGTAAGTAGCGATCTGAACAGAAATATCTCTGTTTGGGGTGGGCAGGGGGCACCTACCTTATGCCCAAAGTTAATTTTAGGGTGGATATGCTCTTTAACAAAAAAGACAATTAAATAAAACTAACTTGTGTTTTAACACGTAAAATACATAATAATCTGGCAACTATGGTTTGTTAACTTTCCGCAGCCGTTATCGACGCAATACTGCTCAGTGGTATTTATAAACACCGGTAAGTGGTTCCTTGTGTAAAGTTCGTCATTTAAAATCAACACGTCTGGCGGAAATGCATTGTGCCCATATATCTATCCAGTGGGTTCCTGGAATGTGTCAGTACATTGTGGGGTTTTTCTCTATACTAATAAGGGTCCATTGGGGTATTATCCAGATTTACTGTAATACGATCATCGATTTCCGGGTTTACCAATCGCCATTTTCCCCTTCCGCTGCAATACAAGAATGAACAGAGCGATATGCGCTGGTGACATCACCGTATTCCTTGAGTAAAGTACAGTATTGCGGCTATAAGGCCCATCACCTTGAAGATACTTTACGCAGCAAAAACAATTTGTTTCTAAATACTGTGGAAATAACGATCTTTACCACAGCGATTGCAAAACGCCAATATTTATAATATGCCCCTATGTCTTCATGTTTTCGCTTTCAGATTGGATTGTCCTGCAGCGCCCCCTACTGTCCATGAAGGGATTCACGTCTCTCAGATGTCACAGTCGTACTGTATATTATGGGGGAAAGGTTAATTTCATATTCCAATCAATAAAAGGAACAAGTCATTGGCTCAGTTTTACATCTGGGGACGGTAACTAAATCCATGGCATTTATACGGTTGTGAAAAGAGTTGACAGAATTCGGTGCTGTTTACTATGATGAAAAATCTATTTCAGTCTCAGGTAAGAACCAATCAATAAATGATTTTATTCAGTGAATTAGGACAGGAAATGTTTTATTAACATTACATGTGATAGTCACCCCATGGTGAGACTGTAATAATATCTCACCTAGAGACACAGTTACACATCTTATAACCCCAGTAATAGTCCCACCTCCCCATTCCTGTCCCTGACCCCACAGTCCCATTATTGACAGGTATACAATGACACTACTGTGTCCCTTATTGTACAATTCTGTGAGTGTTTACAGTATAGTATAGTATAGTATTTGAGGTTGAATAAAGACATACGTCCCTCAGTTCAACCTATCTAGCAATATCCTCATTTCCTGCCTAACTGTTGATCCAGAGGAAGCAAAAAAACCCACCAAATTTACGAAGAGGGAAAAAAAATCCTTCCTGGCTCCAAGTGCAATTGGAAATTTCCCTGGATCAACTTTATGTATCAATACCAGTAACTTGCAACATTCCTTGTTTGCAGAAACTCATCCAGCTTTTTATTGAAACTGACCAATGAAGCTGCCATAACAACGTCCACTGGAAGACATTCCATAGCTTTACGTTCTCACAGTGAAAACCCTTTCCCAACTCTACTTTATGTATCAATACCAGTAACTTGTACATTCCTTGTTTGTAGAAACTCATCCAGCTTTTTATTAAACTGACCAATGAACCTGCCATAACAACTTCCACTGGAAGACAGTTCCATAGCTTTACCGTTCTCACAGTGAAAACCCTTTCCACACTCTACTTATGTATCAATACCAGTAACTTGTAACATTCCTTGTTTGCAAACTCATCCAGCTTTTATTAACTGACCAATGACCCCTGCCATAACAACGTCCACTGAAGACAGTTCCAAGCTTTCCGTTCTCACAGTGACAAACCCTTTCCCAACTCACTTTATGTATCAATACCAGTAACTTGTAACATTCCTTGTTTGCAGAAATTCATCCAGCTTTTTATTAAACTGACCAATGAACCTGCCATAACAACATCCACTGGAAGACAGTTCCATAGCTTTACCGTTCTCACAGTGAAAACCCTTTCCCAACTCTACTTTATGTATCAATACCAGTAACTTGTAACATTCCGTGTTGTAGAAACTCATCCAGCTTTTTATTAACTGACCAATGAACCGCCATAACAACGTCCACTGGAAGACAGTTCCATAGCTTTACCGTACTCACAGTGAAAAACCCTTTCCGAGCTTGAAGCCTAAACCTTTTTTCTTCAAGTCTTAAGGGATGTCCTTGTGTCCTTTGACATGTTCTATTGGGTGAACAATGCCCCAGATAGTTTATTGTATGGCCCGTTAATGTATTGATACACAGTAATCATATCCCCACGCAAGCGCCTTTTCTCCAGCGTCCATAATTGTAACTTTTCCAGCTCTCTTCATTTTCAAGCTCCACCAATCCCCTATTAATTTAGTTGCCCTTCTCTGAACCCTTTCCATTTCTAAGATGTCCTTTTTGTACACAGGATTCCAAAATTGCACTGCTATTCCAAATAGGCCTTACCAATGCTTTGTAAAGAGGATAATTACATTTTCCTCCCTTGAATCCATACCTCTCTTTATACAAGAAAATACCATGCTGGCTCTGGCTGTTGCCACCTGGCACTGCTTGCTACCTTAAGTTGTTATCCACCAAAACTCCAAGATCCCTTTCCAACAGGGATTCACTTAACACAGAGCCATTTATAGTATAAGTAGCACAAGTATTTTTAAGTCCAAAATGCATCACCTTACATTTATCACATTGAATTTCATCTGCCCTTAGCAGCCCAATGTGATAATCTTCTAGATCCCCTTGCAACGATTGCACATCCTCTGAAGTTTTTAATGGTCGACAAAGTTTTGTGTCGTCAGCAAACACAGAAACCTTGCTGACAATACCCACTTCCAAATCATTAATAATAGATAAATAGAAGCGGTCCCAACACAGAACCCTGTGGCACCCACTTAGCACTTTAGTCCATAATGATGAAGCCCCATTAACAACTACTCTCTGCATCCTATTCCTTAACCAATTTTCTATCCATGTACAAATGTGACTCCCCAGACCAACAGACCTTAGCTTATCATTAGTCGCCTATGGGGTGTATCAAAAGCCTTTGCAAAATCCAAGTAAACTACATCTACTGCTATACCAGAGTCTAAATTTCTACTTACTTCCTCATAAAAGCCAAGCAAGTTAGTTTGACAAGATCTATTCCTCCTAAATCCATGCTGGTTCTACTTATAAGTCAGTCCTTGAAACATACTCTAGAACATGTTCCCTTATTAAACTTCCAGGATCTTCCCCACCACTGAAGTTAAACTAACAGGCCTGTAATTACCCGGCTGTGAACGACTACCCTTTTTAATATTGGAATAACATCAGCCTTTTTCCAATCCAGAGGCACATCACCGGACATGAGGGAATCAGCAAAATAAGAAACAATGGCCTAGATAAAACTGAACTTAGCTCCTTAAGTACCCGAGGATGTATTTTACCGCCCAGGAGATTTATTAATATTAACCTTCTTTAGTTCTTCTGTACCATATCCTCGGTTAACCAAAGTGCACTTGAATCTTGTATACCATTATTGCTACTATACTCTATGATATCTGTACTTGGATCTTCTATAATATATTAGAGGAAAAAAATTATTCAAGATTGCTTTATCGCCATCCTCCGTAACTAACTTATCCCCATTAATTAATGGTGCCACATTTTCAGTCCTCATCTTCTTACTATTAATATATTTTTAAAAAATGTAGGCTTAGTGATGCTTTGTTCAGCTATCCTAACTTCATTATTAATTTTAGTTAGTTTGATTGCTTTCTTACACTCCTTGTTAAGTTTTTTAATCCCTAAAGGCCCTTTTCGTTCCCTCGCCTTAAGGTTTTAAATGCCTTTTTCTTCCTTTCCATTTGCCTCTTTACATCAGAATTCAGCCACATGGGCACGGATTTATTTTTTTTACATTTATTTCTCAAGGGTATAAATTTAGATGTGAACTGGCTTAAAATCCCCTTGAACACAGTCCACTTCTGTTTAGACATTTACCTGATAATACATTATCCCAGTTGACATTCTGAAGAGCTGCTTTTAACCTTGGGAAATTTGCTTTTCCGAAATTTAATGTATTTGTTAACCCAGCGCACTTTTCCTTTCGATAACGAAGACCAAATGTCACTATTTCATGGTCACTATTCCCTAAGCCTCCGTTACCTTTATATCTATAATGCGCTCCACATGTTAGATATTACCAATCCAACAGAGCTCCTTTTCTAGTAGGAACCTCAACCACCTGTGAGAGAAAATGTGAGAGAAAATTATCCTGCAGCAATTCAGGAACTCATTACCTTTTTCTGTGATGGCAGTTCCAACACACCAATCAATGTCAGGGTAATTAAAGTCCCCCATAATGAGAACACTCCCGAAACTTGCAGCCCTTGCCAACTGCATATGAAGTTGACTCACCTCCTCTCTGCTAGCATTTGGCGGCTTATAGCAGACACCAACAATGACATTACCCCCTTTCCTGTTGCCTAATTCCACCCAAGTTGCCTCCACTTTATCATCCATATCACCAGTTATCTCTTCTTTTAAATTTGGCTTCAATTCTTTTTTAAACATAACACATACTCTCCCCCTTTCCTTTTTTTTCTGTCTTGCCTAAACAAGGCTATCCTTCTATATTTACAGCCCAGTCGTGAGAACTGTTCACCACGTTTCTGCTATACCTATTACATCATACTTTTCATTCAATGCCATCATTTGAGTATGGTATGGTACAGTATGGTTTCCATGTAGATTAATATATATATATTGTATATTGGTGTGTCTATAGGAGCTGCAGTCAGACCTGGGATTTCATTGGCCCAAAACTGGACCCCGATACTCACCGGTGACTCACTAACTCTGACCTGTAATGTGGACCCTCCTATCCCCCAGACAATACAGAGATATTACTGGTACAGAGATGGGTATCATACCTGGAGACCAGAAGAATCTCACTGTCTTATCCTGCTACATTGTCACACAGGGGGATTACCGGTGTAAGGTCGGTGACAGTGAGATAAGTGACCACTGTCACATTGGATGTTAGAGAAGGTGAGTTAATCAGACAAGTTTCTGTGTTATTATCCCATGGAAATAAACATGGACCATCATGCACTGGGATTGAAATACAATATAAACTGTTTACTGGGAAATAAGTTAATTACACAACACTACCCATAATTATTACCAGTGGCGTAACAGAAACACTGGGCCCCCTGTAAAACTATAATGGGTCCCCTATCTGTGCTTCATACACAGTGGTTTTCTGGGAGGAGGCTATATCTGTCAAAGGAAAATAAGAAGGTGGCTCCCCCTTGGCTCCTGGCCCCTACGGCTGCTCCCCTGCTCCCCTCCAGTTATTCCCCTAATAATTACCTTTGTAAAGGGGCCACAGAGTTCGACTTGTTCAGGGAGTTCACAATCATTTAACACTGTTTGTTCTATTGTAGGTTGGATCTTTCTGCATCGCCCCCTATTGTCCGTGAAGGGGAATTCCTGTCCCTCAGGTGTCACAGCCACTCGAGACTATAATGGAATAAACACCGTATTTTATAGGATAATAACACTGCACCCAGATACAAATCTATATTACATTTAGGAACAGTGACCATTTCTACATCCGGTTCATACACAGTGAGAAAGACATAATTACAGACTCTGGTCCTACACGTTATATTATTACAGAATCTGTCTCAGTGTCGGTAAGTGCCATCGGATACAAGATGTATGACATATTGGATATAAAATAATCCCTGTTATTAACTCACTAAACTGATTGAAAATGCAAGTTTTCCAAACTCTTCTTCCTCCGACATGATACATACTGAATCTTATAAGATTGTAAAAATCATATACACATCATATACATATCATTACACAGCAATACACATCACATACACATCACATACACATCACATACACATCACATACACACCATATACACATCACATACACACCTATTCACGCATATACACATCTCATATACACATCATAGACACTTCTAGACACATCATATAAACATCATATACACACATATACACGCATATACACATCGTATACACTCCTATTCAAGCATATACACATCTCATATACCATCATGACACTTCAAGACACACATATAAACATCATATACACATCATATACACACCATATACACATCATAGACACATCATAGACACATCATATACACAGCATATACACATCATAGACACATCATAGACACATCATATAGCCATCATTGACACATCATAGACACATCATAATACACACACATACACATCAATACACATCACATAAACAACACATACAACAGCACATACCACATCACAGACACAGCACAGACACAGCACAGACACCAGCATATACACATCTATACACAGCATATACCAGCATAGCACATCATATACCCATTATATACACAGCATATACACATGTACACATCATATACACTCATATCATACACACGTATATACACAGCAATACCCATATACACATCATATACACAGCATATACCCAGCATATACACATCATATACACCATCATATACACATCATATACACAGTTATACACAGCATATACCCAGCATATACACATCATATACACAGCATATACCCAGCATATACACATCATATACACATCATATACCCAGCATATACACAGCATATACACATCATATACCAACATATACACAGCATATACACACCATATACACATCATACACACTCATATACACAACTTATACCCATCATATACACATCATAGGCCACAGCATATACACATCATATACACAGCATATACACATCATATACACAGCATATACACATCATAGACATATCAGACACATCAAGAGACATCATGACACATCATATACAATCATATACACATCATATACACATCGTAGACACATCATAGACACAGCATATACACAGCATATACACATCATATACACATCATAGACACATCATATACAAATCATAGACATCAGACACATCATAGATACAGCATATAGACATCATGGACACATCATACACAATCATAGACACACCATATACACACGTAGACACAGCAAATACACATCTCATATACAATCATTACACATCATATACACAACACATACACATCACATACACATCACATAAACACACATACACCAAGACCACCACAAGACACAGCACGACACAGCACACAATAGCATATACACTCATATACACATCATATCACATCATATACACATCATATGCACATTAATACACGCATATACACAGCATATACACATCATCTCACAGCATATACACATCATTACACAGTATATACCCAGCATATACCCAGCATATACACATCATATACACATCAATACCCAGCATCTACCAGCATATACACACCATATACCAGCATATACAAAGCATATACATAGCATATACACACCATATACACATCATACTCACATCATATACACAACTTATACACACCATATACACTCATAGACACAGCATATCGACCATCATGGACACATCATAGACACATCATATACACATCATATACACATCACATACACATCGTAGACCATCATAGCCACAACGTAGACACAGCATCATACAGCAGCCTATACCATCATACCAGATATACATACACACATATCCATCATATACACTCATATACACATCATATACACATCATAGACACATCATATACACATAAAATATCACACATCATGACACGCATAAACATCATGGACACCTCATAGCACACATCATAGACACATCATATACACATCTCATATACACCATCATATATTCATAGACCACTTCCAGACCCATCATAATAAACATCATATACACTCATAGACACAGCATAGACACAGCATATACCACATCATAGACACATAAGACACTCATAGACACAGCATATAGACATCATAGACACATCATAGTACACAGCATATAGACCTCATATACCACACACATACACCATCACATAAACAACACTACACAGCCACACACAGCACATACACACACAGTACACAGCACAGCACAGACACATATACACACCTATACACATCATATACACAGCATATACACATCATAATAAACACTCACACATATACACATCTATACACATTAATCACACAGCATATACCAGCATATACACATCATATACACATCATATACCAGCATATACACAGACACATCATAGACACATCATGACCAGCATATAGACATCATGGACACATCATAGACACATCATATACACATCATATACACATCGTAGACACATCATATACACATCATATACACAGCATATACACATCCATGACACATCAGAGACACATCATATACACATCATAGACATATCAGACACATCATAGACACTATAGACACAGCATATAGACATCATGGACCATCATAGACACATCATGACACATCATATACACATCGTAGACACAGCATATACACAGCATATACCATCATTACACAGCATATACACAGCATATAACATCCTAGACACATCATATACACATCATAGTACACTTCATATACACAGCATATACACATCACATTCCATATATACACGATATACACACATATACCAGCATATCACACAGCATACATACACATCATATACACAGCATAGGAAGGAGCATCACGGCCTAGGCAAATTTACTGTAGTGCTGATAAAGCCCCAATAAAGACCCCATCGGGACTTTATCGGTACTGTATGTACCTAGCTTGTGTCAGTGGGGGTCTGGTATAAATGAGAATATTTGTGGGTTTTGAGGAATTTGGTCTGATTAATTCTACATGACATTTGAATTAGAAATAGTGACACATAAAGTTTAGATCATTGTATATAAGTTTTCATCTCCATTCTAACCTCTCCTTTTGGGATCTAAAATTTCCCAGGAGCACTGTGCTCATAGTAAATGTTAAATTTTACAATCTCTTCTACTAGAGCTTTTCACTGTCCCACGAATAAACGTAAAACCTGATTTAATGGAAGGAGATCACATGACCATAACATGTGACACAAAGCCCAGCCCCCGCGGAGCGACTACAGAGCTGCAGTTTGGTTTCTATAGAAATGGGACCAATGTGCGAGGATTCAATTCATCCAACCATACCGAGTTCCCTCAGCTCAACTGGAGGATTCTGGGAATTATACCTGTGAGGTACAGACTGTAACCGCGCAGTGTGAGGAAGAGGAGCGATGTACACGTGTACAGATACAGGGTGAGAATGTAATTCACTTTTTATTTAAAATGAACTACTTCTGGTATTATAGGTGGCAGTTAATATTCTGGTTGACTTTTTTGGGGCAAAATGATCAATTAACTAAGTGATGGGGCATGTGTCGTAACGTATGGGCAATCCTCCTCGGGCCGCCTCACCTAAAGAGGAAGGTGAAGTACATTACAGAAAGAAAAAAAAACTGGACCATCTGCCGCTTAAAATATTCAGTGTCAGTGCCGGCATTTACTTTTCAAGCATATACCATCTCATATACACATCTAGACACTTCATAGACACATCATATAACCCATATACACATCATAGACACATCATAGACACATCATATAGACATCATTGACACATATAGACCATCATATACACAACACATACACTCACATACACATCACTAACAAACATACACACAGAGACACAGCACAGACACAGCACAGACACAGCACACAATCATACATATACACATCATATACACAGCTTACACATCTATACACAGCATATGCACATTATATACACAGCATATACACAGCATATACACATCATATACACAGCATATACACATCATATACACAGTATATACACAGCATATACCCAGCATATACACATCATATACACATCATATACCCAGCTATACACAGCATATACACACACATATACCAGCATATACAAAGATACTAGCATATACACACCATATACACATCATACTCACATCATATACACAACTTATACACACCATATACCATCATAGAACAGCATATAGACATCATGGACAATCATAGACACATCATCAATACACATCATACACATCTACACATCATATACACATCATATACACAGCATATACACAGCTATACACATCATATACACAGCATATACACATCATACACATCTACACGCATATACACACATATACACAGTATATACACAGCATATACCTAGCATATACACATCATATACACATCATATACCCAGCATATACAGACACATCATAGACACATCATAGACACAGCTATAGACATTATGGACCACTATAGACCATCATATACACATATACACATCGTGACACATCATATACACATCATATACACAGCATATACACATCATAGACACATCATAGACACATCATATACACATCATAGACATATCAGACACATCATAGACACATCATAGACAGCATATAGACTCATGGACACATCATAGACACATCATAGACACATCATATACACATCGTTAGACACAGCATATACCAGCATATACACATCATATACACAGCATATACACAGCATATACACATCCTAGACACATCATTACACATCAGTACACTTCATTAAACACACATATACACTCACATTCACATTATATAACACATAATACACACCATATAACACAGCATATACACAGCATATACACACCATATACACATCATATACACAGCATAGGAAGGAGCATCACGGCCTAGGCAAATTTACTGTAGTGCTGATAAAGCCCCAATAAAGACGCCATCGGGACTTTATCGGTACTGTTGTACCTAGTCTTGTGTCAGTGGGGGTCTGGTATAAATGAGATATTTGTGGGTTTTGAGGAATTTGGTCTGATTAATTCTACATGACATTGAATTAGAAACATAGTGACCATAAAGTTAGATCATTGTATATAAGTTTTCATCTCCATTCTAACCTCTCCTTTTGGGATCTAAAATTTCCCAGAGCACTGTGCTCATAGTAAATGTTAAATTTTATCAATCTCTCTACTAGAGCTTTTCACGTCCCACGAATAAACGTAAAACCTGATTTAATGGAGGAGATCACATGACCAAACATGTGACACAAAGCCCAGCCCCACCGCGGAGCGACACAAGCTGCAGTTTGGTTTCTTAGTAAATGGGACCAATGTGCAGGGATTCAATTCATCCAACCAATACCGAGTTCCCTCAGCTCAACTGAGGATTCTGGAATTATACCTGTGAGGTACAGACTGTAACCGGCATGTGAGGAAGAGAGCGATGTGACACGTGTACAGATACAGGGTGAGAATGTAATTCACTTTTATTTAATGAACTACTTCGGGTATTTATAGGTGGCGTAGTTAATATCTGGTTGACTTTTTTTGGGCAAAATAGATCAATTAACTAAGTGATGGGGCATGTTCGTAACGTATGGGCAATCCTCCTCGGGCCGCCTCACCTAAAGAGGGAGAGGTGAAGTACATTACAGAAAGAAAAAAAAACTGGACCATCTGCCGCTTAAATATCAGTGTCAGTGCCGGCATTTACTTTACCTGTTATCATTCGGCCATGCTCCGCTCCAGGCTCCAGCATTGGTAGTTCAGTGATTGTGGGTGTGATGCAAGCAACGCATTTCCCTTCCTCTTAACCCTGACACTGTCGGCGATCCTGCCTCTTAGATGGACCACATTTACCTGAATATCAGTGAAGGTTCTTAATTCCTGACCAAGACCTGTAATCTGTCAGTCTGACATATCATGCCAGTGTTGTCCCCAACAATGTCCATCAAGAGGCCATACATGTGAGATTGGTAGCTGAAATAGCTGTTTCATTGTAGTGTGATGGCCGCTTTGGCCGGCACATATAGCACATGGCTTCAAAGAGGTGTCTGGATAATAGAACAATGACTTTATTCTGGATTTACACAAATATTGAAAATCATTTTTACAACTTTTATCTTCTGAGCTGATTCCTGTCGCAATCTCATCTGGTGGTGGTTAAAACATAATCTTATTCATTGAGAGATTATTGATTACCGTATACATAATAAACATGGAGCTTAATTTAACTACACACCGAAGGTTTCCTGTGATGTGCTAGTTAATATCTGGATATTCTTTAAATAGGTACACTATTGGGACTATTGAGAAATACATTACACAGAGCTGTGCTAAGATCAGGATCACTTCATTATCCTCCCCCTGCAGCTACTGTACTATGTTATTTCTATAGTGTACTATTAAAGTTGTGATATTGAGAAATACATTACACAGAGCTGTGCTAAGATCAGGGTCACTTCATTATCCTCCCCCTGCAGGTCTGTCTATGTTATTTCTATAAGTGTAACTATTAAAGTTGTGATATTGAGAAATACATTACACAGAGCTGTGCTAAGTCAGGGTCACTTCATTATCCTCCTCCTGCAGCTCTGTACTATGTTATTTCTATAAGTGTAACTATTAAAGTTGTGATATTGGAAAATACATTACACAGAGCTGTGCTAAGATCAGGGTCACTTCATTATCCTCCTCCTGCAGCTCTGTACTATGTTATTTCTATAAGTGTAACTTTAAAGTTTGTGAATATTGAGAAATCAATTGCACAGAGCTTGCTAAGATCAGAGTCACTTCATTATCCTCCCCCTGCAGTCTGTACTATGTTATTCTATAAGTGTAACTATTAAGTTGTGATATTGAGAAATACATTCACAGAGCTGTCTAAGTCAGGATCACTTCATTATCCTCCTCCTCAGCCTCTGTACTATGTTATTTCATAATTCGCCGTCTGCGAACGAGGTAAATCCGCCGCAGATCCGGTTCGGATTCCGCGAACTGGGCATCACTACTTATCGGCCCTGATGCAAAATTTAGGCATGGGCCCCCCCCCAACACCACCGCCAAACACAAAGCGGCACCACATCATCACATAATCACATTGGTAAAATGCTTTGTATATAACCACTGGTAAAATAGACTGGTTAGATGCTCGGCATGATAAAATGGTTGGGAAACTGGCACTGCATACAGCCAGGCACTGGTTAAATGCTTGGCACACAGACAATGGTAAAAATGCTTTGTATACGACATTGGTAAAACAGTTGGCACACAGACTGGTAGTTTTAGAAAACTTAGCACAAAATGGGGCCCCTTCTGGCCAAGGCCCTGGTGCGGTCGCATCCCCTGCACCCCTGGTAGCTACGCCCCTGAAAACACCTTTGTTAACCATTTAAGTGATAAAGTGCTCAGTGTCAAAGTGCTCAAGTGATTTAACACTGTTGAAACATAGTGGTAGCCCTTTAAAAGCTTGTTTATTACTATAAAGTACTGAGTGGTTAAGTAGTTTTAGTTCTCTTAACTATAATAATATAGATAAAGTGCTCAGTGCATTCCAGCCACTTTCAAATCCACAATTATCCTTTAAAAGCTTTTATCAAAAAAACATGTTCCTTTAAAAGACGTGTCAGTAATAATTAGTGACTATTTATCACTCCATAGTTATGGAGATATATAAACTGGTCACTTTTTCATGAATTACGATATTGTACACTTATAATAAACATTAAGTTATAGGGAACTATAAGTCACTGAGCACTTTAATATCACCAGTTATATCTCCATAACAAGGAGTTATAGTCACTAATTATTTACTGACACCTCTTTTAAAAGGAAACATTTTTTTTGATAAAAGCAAAAGCACATGTGCTTGAGAAGGACCTTTGTCCGACACATGTAGCACACGTGTTTTCCAAATAAATCTTCAGTTAGTTCACAGCTAGGAGTCTGTGCTTTCTACAGCTACACTACCCCTATGTGTTTAGAGATTTGACCAGAAAGTGTAGCCTACTGGCAATCATTGCATTAGGATTTGACGCCCCCAACCTATCACAGTTCAATTTAACTCAGCCACTACAGCCACACACAAGGATCTGAACAGGACTCCCACCAGACCCAACATACCCCTGACAGTACTATCATCCAGAACAACACTGGAAACCCTGGTTGCCAGATATTGTAGCACAAGTGCCCACAGCACTACCAATACCACTTTTAAATGTGCTGCACTCAGAATTGTATTTACAGATTACTGAATATGGTCCATAGAGGTCAAGGGACTGAGGAAGAAGCAACTCATATAGAACCTTAGTATTGCAGTACTTTTTTCGTGAGCTGTAATGTTTGTGTAATGCAGTCTTCTAAGTCCATTACATTGATGGTTATTAATCAGTAGAGGCTAATGTACCTACTGGATATAGAGTCAATATACTAACAGGGATTCAATAAAAGTTCTTATCGTTTAAAATGGTGCTAATTTTGCCCCAACCAATCAGATCTATTTAACATTTGAAAGCTAACATCTGATTGGTTGGGGCAAAATTAGCACCATTTAAACAATAAGAACTTTTTTGAATAACCCTGTATGTATAAAATACCATGTACAATACTCTTTATAGTAATTCAACCTTTGTATTCCAGGTGGAAACCCTCGGAGATCTCTAGAGAACACAGTGAGGCTGGTATTATCCATAATCATATTCATCTGTACGTTATGTTTTCTCGTCCATCACATAAACACAGTGATATTCACCAGGACACAGAGGAAGGTCAATTCCATCCCTCTAGTTAATGATAATACAGAACATTGAACATCACAATGAAAGCGATGAATGTACTTACCTTCTAAGTAGGATGGCCGGTTCGCGGATCCGAACCGGATCCACCGCAAACTTATCCCATCCGCGAACGGCGGATTTTTCCGGTTTTCCGCCATCCGAACTTCCGATTCGGGATTTTTCACATTTTCGAAAATTTTCGAAATTACAAGGATTTCTCTTAATTCCATACATACATTTTTCGAAATTTTCGAAATTATGAGGATTACTTGTTTTTTGAAATGCATATTTTCGAAATACATGAAAACTCGTAATTTAGAAATTAACGAAAATACGAAAAATCTCGTTATTTCAAGGGTATTTTTAATTTTAATGTCCGCTCGCGGATTTTCAAATTTTTTCGAAAATTCGCGGATCCTCGAGCGGACCGGATTTTGCGAAGTTCGGACATCTCTACTTCTACTACCTGTATTACCTTAATGATACATTGTATAACAGATAATTATTCACCTAAACCCTCAACATGTAACTGTCGAATTACATGTTTGGTTGATTGGTTGCTAATGGGCTATAGGGTTTTTTTATAAAGGAATGTAAGGTATCAATACATTTTGGGTATGCAATAGCATTACTTTACAACACTGTCATAAAATAACTTCTGAATGTATAATACAGATAGAAACCAGTGTTTTATGACAGTGTCATTATTTATTCGATATAATAATCACGTGATAATGGAACAATATCTTTATTATCTGATATATCACTATATTTAAATATGACCTTATGATGCCCATACACGATAGGCCATATTCATTAAAAGGTGCTAAATGTTCCCCGTGTCCTTAATCTGCTGCAGCAAATAAGATGTTATAATGTTTTCTTAGTAGTAACCACTAAAAAGCTAACATCTGATTGGTTAAGGCAAATTAACAGCTTAGACAAAATGTTGTCCCTCTTATTGAATAAGGTAAATATGTTCCTTACCTTCCAATGTTCCAGCGACGTTAGACCAGCGTCTGTACAAACTGATGAACCCCATGTTATTTCTCTTATTGAATGGGCCAGAGTGGAAAACGTGGGAATGTCAGCATATAAACATATACAGGGAGATTCAATGAAGTTTTATTGTAAAAATGGTGCTAATTTTGCCCCAACCAATCAGAGTTATTTAACATTTGAAAGCTAACATCTAATTGGTCAGGGCAAAATTAGCACCATTTTAACGATAAGAACTTTTATTGAATAACCCTGTGTAATCATTAAACGTCTATAAGTGTATGTCCAGCTTTAGTGCTTTGCCTTTAAATAATGTTCTCAGTAGAGTTAACCATTGGATTTATTGTGATTGGTTAGATTCCTTCTAGCACAATACCAGTACAGACAATAAACAATCATTATGATCATTAATAGTTTTATAATAAAGATGAAATTCACTCAAGCTTTGTGTCCTGTGTATGTTCTTATGCTCAAGTTAATGTAAAGGGACAAATCCAGACACCAAGATGGAGGTTTATCTGCTGTAAGCAAAAAAACGAATTTTTAACAGTACTAATCTCCCATCATTCTTTGTTATACTGGACAGCAGATACTATCCTACTTACATACCTAATAACTGCAGTTTTATTGTAATTGGAATAGTGACAGTGGGTAGAAGTGAATTGTATGGCGGGAAATTTCTCTCCCAGTGCTACCTCACGTGGATTACAGAGCAAGCTTTGGCTTTACATAAAGTCATGACAGATGGAAGGAGGAGTCGGTTAATAGTGGGAGGGGGATATCTAAACTGAGCAAGTAAGTCAATAGCGTCTCTCTATACATTGCGAATGTTAACACCAGCTATTGCTGGCATTAAAATATTAACAGGGTTACTCCATAAAGTTCCTATCGTTAAAAATGGTGCTAATTTTGCCTCACCAATCAGATGTTAGCTTCAAATGTAAAATAATATTTGACTGGTTGGGGCAAATTAGCACCATTTTTAACGTTTAAGAACTTTTATTGAACTCCCTGTATGTCTATAGAGCATACGGCTTGGTGCTTAATTGCGGCATTGTGTGGACCCTCTTTTGCCACTCCAATGCAACCACCGGTTATTGCCACCTAAAGTTGTCTACATCTTGGTGCATTACCACAAGAGGGTTAGCAGGATTTAAGACAGGAATAGCCAAGGCCTTTCTTAACATCGTCCCTATTGTCTATATTAAGATGGTCTTTGCCTGGTGGGGACAGTTGGTCTATGAGGTTCTCTCTATCTGATATGTTGTAACTTCCGTTATTAGGAAAATGTACTAACTATAAATATAACAAATGACAAATAACAAGTTTATAAAGAAGAATGAGAACCTTCCCACCCTCGATGACAGGAAGTCACAGCAATTCCATTCATTTCTTCTTTTATTAAATTCAGACAGTTTATTCCATGTGCTGGTTGCAACACCATGGCAGCTCCCGTACGGATGGTTTCTTTCTCTGTAAGTACATTCTGTTTCTATAGTAACTAGCAACCCAGATCTTTAAAGAATTGTTCCTCTTCATTTAAAGACCTCTTCCCTCTTTCCCGTCTCCTCTCTTTTCCTTCTCTTCCCCTCCTTCTTTCTCTCTCTCTCCCCCCTTCACTTTCTCTTTCTCTCCTCCTCTCTACGCTTTGTCTTTTACCCCCACCTGGAAACGGCATTGAAGTCTCTCGCATGCGATCCCACACGCGAGAGACTTCATGGTGTCGGCTTCTCAGAAGGGGAGGGAGTATGATGACTCTGCGCTCAAGCTTCTGCGTCCGTGACTCCATTTTATTTAAACTCTCGGTAGTATATGGATATCTCCATATATTGCTATCTATTTATCCTGTACAGGAATTCTATCTTGTACATAGGACCAAGACCTGCCATATAAACTTGAGTAATAAGCCGAGGTTTTTATTTTTTAAATGACCCAGAGTAGCTAATCTCACCTTATACCGGGTCACGGGCATTACTTACCTTACATGCGGCACACTGGAGCTGTCAAGGAATGTGAGCGGGCACGAAGGCGCTGGAGCGTCGTAACGTAAGTTATAGGCCTCCTCCTCACCCCTCACGGACATACCATAATGAGGAGCAAGGTAGGATGACTCTCCTGTCAGTGGAATGGTAAGACTTAGTGCCTCTTTTCTTTTTCAATTTTTGTGGTACATCACTTATTCTACATATCAACTCTACATTCTGCTTAAACCAATTTTTTCAATCTAATATTCCGTACAAACTTAAAGAAATCCACCTGGAATCAAAAATCCTATGTGGGAATAAGGTCGGACCCTTATAATAACATGTCTTCATGCAGGGGTAAGTAATTTTACTTGATATGTTAAATACTAGTTCAGTGGTGTTCCTTATTCCCACTTCCTTGGTCTATGTCTATATCTCTGTGGTCCTCCAATCCTGCTCCTCTCCCTTCTCCCACCTCACAACCTGTCCCAGTGCTGCCCACCCCACATATACTGTCCCCTCTCCTTCAGCCACGGCTTGAGTTCCACTGCTATCTTCAGCGTTACCCGAGTCCAGGAGGATGTGGCATTGCTTCAGGTCCATACTGTTCATTTCCCCGCCTCTGCTCCATCCTCTTTCGCCGGCCAGCTATACACTCGGTTGAATTGATATCTAGATGTACTTTCTGAGCTTGCTCCGTATCAGGTCAGCTTTCAGTTCGGAGGTTTCGTTCTGTAGTTCAGCCAGCACCTTCTCAGGCTGTGTTTTGTTCATTTTTTTCTTGTAAATAATTTATGTTCATATCAATTCCTGTTGTTCTTCCTTTAAGGCTATCCTTGGATGGAGTGCATCAGTCCAGGGAGCATTGTTTAAAATAGCTTGCCACTTGCTCAAAACTGCTTGTTATAGGCCTCTCGTATGGGAGACACTTTATATATTCGACAGTGTAGAGACATGTAGTGATAGGCTACATCCTTCTTATAAAGATTTTCACAGTTTATTTATGACTATCATCTTGCTGTTTACTGATCCATCTGGATCTGTGACAGTGATTTCCAACAGCAGCTAATATCTCTGTTTTTCAGTTTAATGTAGTAGGTAGGGACTCTCAATACCTATAGCCCCAAATCCCGGTAGGCTACACTTACTGGTCTCCTCCAAGCAGATGAAACTCTTCAGGTAAATAAAAGTAGTATTGTAGACTCCAAGCTGTGAATAATAGTAAACATTATCAAGAAACATGTGTTGTTACATGTGTGCTACATGTGCGACTACGTCCTTTTTCAGTTTGTGAGAACGAAAAAGTGTGTCTTCATTTTGTCCATAATGGTAATAGTGATGCAGGGTGACCAACCAGGTGTCCAACTCCTCCCTGGCCACCTTACTGCCAGTATTCACATCCAGTATTTAGAAAATGAGGGCTGTCCTCCTTAGTATTCAAATCAGGTGCTCCCATTTATAAGTGCAGACACAAAAACAACACAGGGCTTTGTCGAGTGTTACAATCCAGTAATCTCACTCCTTATGTACCGAAAGTACTAGTGACACCTAGTGGTCATAATACATTCATAGATTACACATAAAATAAGATCCCACGTGTGTAGCTTCCCAGTGGTTGCAAGTTCTTTATCCTGACCCTGGAAACTTTACAGTGAGTTTCCCTTACATGGAGACTGGAATATATTAATTGGATCTGACACAGCTTTAGTTATGTAACTTGGACAAGACATTAATATCTCCATAAATTGCTGGAAATGTTCCTACCACTTATCTGAACCGTGGAAGTCACTAATATAAAATGTCTTCAATCCATGTTCTTGTAGGGGAAACTGTCCTAATACAGAGATCTAATACTGATAGGGTCACCTGACAGTAGTGAGTAGGATATAGAGAATGGCCCAGTTGTCAGTTAGTAGGTTTTTACCCATCAACTGCTACACTGAAGGCTCCACCATTCTTAGACTCAGGCGGCACATGACGGTTCATGTCTACTACAAAAAATATGTTTTTTGAATGTGCCTGAAAACAGAACAATCGCAAATCGATTCTCACGCACTAAGCGTAAGTAGCACAGCAAGTGGCCCTTCTGGCGATAGGAGGATATTATTAATGACATTGACCTGTATATGTAATAAATATGAGCAGTGTTATTATTTTAATTACTATGATGTGGAAGTTTTACTGTACTATACTGTACTATACTATACTGTACTGTACTATACTATACTGTACTATACTATACTGTACTATACTGTACTATACTATACTATACTGTACTATACTATAATATACTATACTGTACTATACTATACCATGCTATACTGTACTGTACTGTACTATACTGTACTATACTATACTGTACTGTACTATACTATA
>JAACNH010004680.1:0-23121 GCA_019447015.1 Hymenochirus boettgeri | reverse complement strand
CTGCGAGTGGTAGTAGATTGTTTATAGAGCTGAGAAGCTGGATAGGGTGGTGGTTGTAGGGTTACTTAGGACAGGCGTTAGGATGTGGTATTGGGTGTTATATACTGTAGTACCGTGGTACGTGTCGTAGTTAGTTATATATAATGAACTGTTAACTTGTGTATTAGGTTCTATGATATTTAACTGTAAGACTGTGCTAGTTTGAGTATAGAATTGTGACTGGACTGTGTAATTGGTTATATTTTAGCCTGTAACTGTGTATTGGTTTATATTTACTGTAACTGTGTGGTGTATATATTAAACTGGAACCTTGGTTGGTTATCATATTTTGACTGTAGACTGTATAGTAATTTAATACTCTAGTTGATTAATTACTGACTTCCCCGCATTGGCCAGATTAAGATAAAGGTTTGATTTTTATTTTCCAGTATAGTTGCCCGTTAATTCTTATCCTGGGTACAGAAACAGCCCCAGAGGTAGCTTTACGGCGCAGTTGATCCTTACGGCTAAATAGCGTTTGTTCGGATGGGATTTGGGGTCATTGTACAGCAAATAGGGTTGAATTCGTGTTACCGGATTGATTAGGCCATCCCATACACGACGATAGCTGTGAGGGTGGTGGAGCAGGGCATGGGTTTAACCAATACACGAATTGCAGTGACTTTAATGGCCAATGTTCACCCCTTCAATGAAAAATGACGATAGATTATATAATACCTAAATCGTTAGTTTGTATATGTGAGGGGTGGTGACTGTAGACCATCCACGTATTCGCGGGGGGATTGCTCGGTCTGTGAGCACTATAGTTTAGTCATACCGCCCACATCGTCACAATTTAAACAGCGACCCTCGTTTATAATAGAAACTGACAAGCTGCAGATGGTATTGGAGGGGGGGGTCAAATAGAGGACTCATCTAGAATTCACGCAATAGGATCAGAATAAAAGGTATACAGGTAATGATAACCTAAACACGGGCGGATCATCGCGTGGATGTAAATGATGACTCTTGAAGACCGGGTAAAATATGTACCAGTCTATCCAATTTGCTCGTTCAAGCGCAATATAAAAGGCACTAAAAGACAGACAAGTAACTTGCCTTAGTAGAAAACAAGATGAGGACTCTGTCGCAGTGCTTGACAAGGGATGTCACCATAGAGTTTGTATAGGCTGATTTTCTGCCTTGACCATGGAAGGATGCTGTCACAAAGCTTCAAATTTGGGTGCCTGTGTACCCCAATTGCAATTGTTTACCCATTACGGGGGGAAAAGAGAACAGGGTTTTACCGCCTACACTTACTGAGGCTCGCCAGCACTGATAGGACAAAGACGTGATAAGGTTTGGAAAACAGCAGAAATGGCTAAAAATGATCTGAAATTCTGAATGTTAGCTGTACCTCAACACAATGGGGAGACGGGGACCAGCAGTTTTAACAGAATAACACGTCCTATAGCACCATGCTCTGCTTTGCCTTTCGCCTATTTAATACCAACTGTGATATTTGATATTAGATAGTTTAGTGCAATGTCTCTTTTTTTGTTATAATGATAATAATTAAGGCAGTGAAATATGAGGCAAAGGGGGGGACATTGTCTCTCTCTTAGTGCCTGTGGAGCAGATGTCCCTGTGGGAATGAGACCTTTTGATAAGCTCCTTTCTGCTTTTCATTATTCTGTGTGAACCATATTCAACAACACCTGTATTGTGGGGACGACGCTTTGTGGAGATATGATTCGATGAACATAAGGGAACATATGGGCTTGGATACACAAAGACATATGAGGGGGGGGGAACGAAGTTCGGTAAAGCAGAGGGGCGGGTGTGCCACAAGCTTAGCCAACAAAAGTACCGTTTGTGTGGAATGATTCCGTAATAAGAGCCCAGGGATTCATGGGCATCCGACTGTACTGAACATCTTGGAAAGGACCCTGTGTCTACAGACTCAGACAGGAAGTGGGGAAGTATGAGGAGCAAGTTGTCCAAATAACATGTCCACTTGATGGACCCACAGCCACCAGTTATCAGAATATCGGAAGAAAAAAGGAAAAATAAATCAGTCAACATGCTCATTGTATAACACATTCACTCCCACCTAGAATGGATTTTCAATCTCATTTCAAATTAGTTCCCAGGCATTGATTTTTTTTTCCTCCTGAAGAGATCCCCCCCATTTATTTCCGACTTTCCAAGCCTCTGTCTTTTCACTGCCTTTAACCTTGAGAGTCTATCAACGAGAGAGTCTTTTATTATGGCCCACATACATACCCTTACAGTGACCTTAAAATGTATGTGTGTGTGTTTGTTTAGTAGCGACAAATAAAAGGGAAGGTCAATTAGAGCTTTAATGTCCCTTTACAATTTGTTCATATTTTTGTGTGTGGCTGAGGCTACCAGTTTAACTGTCAGTTTGGACAGAGTTCCAAGGCCGTAGTTTTGTAAGTGTTTTAATATTACAGTCGGCCATTGTGATCGTAAGAAATAAAAAGTCTTAAGCAAAAGAAACCGTGAATCCATTTTATGGCATGTGAAGAAAACAGTAAATGACGAAGAATTAATGGATTATTTTAAAAATGTTTTAGACCAACAATAACTCAAACACCCTCTAACAGCCTGAAATCTTGCAGCGTCCATAAAATCTTTGTTCAAACCAAAGTCACATGGTAATATTGACTGTGTTATTTTCCATGGCCTTGGATAGACGTTAAGAGCAAACTCATATACAATGAAGCGGAGCATGTGTTTTTATTTTGTGAAAATAGATTTTTCCGCCTTGTAAAAATTCATCCCTTTCATGGGTAAACACGTACACTGATTATTATAATCTTTATTTTTTTTACAATCACTTACATTAGATCCAATTCTACTCTACTTTTATGGCTTTCTACATGACCTTTTTTATTATTAGTAATTATCTAAGTACAAACATATGCATAGGTGCATGTCACATGCATCAGTGACTCATTCAATGACCATCAGAGTAGAAGCATTTCTTATACATGACAATGTCAATGACCTTATCTTTAAAAAAAAAATTAACACAGAGAAATAAAGAAGAAGAGAAAGATAATACAAAGACAATTAGTAAGAAAATATAGCAAAGATAAATATCCAAATGAGCACATCCAGAAGAAGCAAGGAAGAAGGAAGAGAACAAGAATGGAAGCAAAACACAAAAAACAAAATATTCTCATCTTTCACAAGATAAATCACATATGGAATTAAGTTAAACTAATAACCCTAGAAAAAAACTATATTGATGTTTCTGAGTATTTAAAGGAGAACTAAGTCCCCAGACAACATTGTCCCAATGACCGAGCACATTCAAAAACACAACAAGTTGGAGTCTCATCTCTCCCTTTGTGCTGTGGATGCTGGGTGATTTATGAAAATAAACCTGTGAGTACAAGGGGTCACGCTCCCATAATTCCACCTTACCTGGGAACACCCAGCTAAGTGAACATTTACAAAAAACTGCAGTCTTGCTTCCTGGAGCTGACAGCCAATCATGTTACAGCTCAGAGATCCCTCCCTCGACACAGAACACAGATTTCAGTGCAGTTTTTTGTAAACACATTACAAATGCTCCTGTCCCTAACAATGATAAATTCCTCTGCTTTTCATAAAAAGAAAAGTAATCTTGCAGTGTATGTCTTTGCTAGCATGGATGAAAGAAACAGAACATTAACATTTCAGAAAAAAATAAAAGTAAGTATGGGGAATCGAACAGCAAACCTTCTATACTGTGTCTTTCTAAAAGCAAAGCTTTCTAGTACATGTGGAGTCAGTTCACTATTTTGTATGCTACTGTTAGACTGTCAGCAATTCACGCTGATTGGTATATAAAAAATAACAGAGCTTATATATAAAGTTTGTACATATGTAGAAACTTCAGGGTTATTCAATAAAAGTTCTTATCATTTAAAATGGTGCAAATTTGCCCCAACCATCAGATGTTAGCTTTTAAATGTTAAATAAGATCTGATTGGTTAGGGCAAAGTTAGCACCATTTTAAACGATAAGAAACTTTTATTGAATCTCCCTGTTTATATTTTTCTAGAAACATGGAACAACAAACAAAAAAAGCACTAAACTTTATTATGACCTTGTTTGGGTAGAGAGAGTAGAGAATAAAAATGGAGAAACACCCTTCTTATAACAGAAGGCATCTTGCAGTCTTATGCTATATGAATAGCATTGCCCAAAACCTAAGAAACAAAAAAGTAATTTCTTACTCCCATATTCCCCAGAGTAAGGGCGAGATATGCAAAATACTCCTTATGTCCCTTAGCTTATACATGTGTCCAGTCCAGAACCACTGGCTAATAACATGCAATATTGCCTAATATTAGAGCCAATCACTGACCTGCAGACACAACATTTTCGATCTTGTTAGATCTTGTCAGTGCAAATAACGATCATGGCTCTATGGGGTAGGACTTGGGCGTGAAAGTAGAAAAGGCAGCTAGAAAGCTGAGGGAGAGAGGGGCCAAAAGGAGCAAAAAAACCCATAACTGAGCATTAAAATGGAGAAGAACACCTTCTTATAACAGAAGGCATCTTGCAGTCTCATGCTATATGAATAGCATTGCCCACAAAACCTAAGAAACAAGAAGTAATTTCTTACTCCATGTTTCCCAGAGTAAGGGGTGGAGATATGCAAAACACTCCTTTATGTCCCTTAGACTAATGCATGTAACCAACCGCAAGTAGAGAACGGGATTATAATTATAAAAGGTCCACTTGGGGGCTCAGTGCTGTACAACAATACAGTGTTTAAAGTTTGCAATACCACGGGTTATCATTACAGTGCAACTGCAAATGTAACGCAACGATCATACATTTAAAACGTTCGTAGAATACCAAGCAGTATAAAATACCCACAATGGTTTTCTTTGGTTACATTGTTACTACTGTTACGCGTTCGTAGATTAACAATAGCAATCGTAGATTTACGATAATGGTTGTAGATCTATTATAGCGATCAGAAATTTCCAACACTCCTTAAAGGCACGATATCGCCAAAAAGCAATACCCCACCTTTATAATATGGCCCTAAAGAGGTAAAATGTGTTTGTCCTTTGAAAAGTAGAAAAAGGATATGGTTAAAACTGAAAGAGACAATTCCAAGCAGCTTAGAGTTAAAGGGCAACTCCAACTTAATAAGAAACATCTTAGAAAGAATGGCCTCTTTAAAATATGTTGATATATCATACTTTGTCCTATGAATCATTACTGTATGCCTGCTATGTTCTGGAAGTGTCATGGAAACTCGAGCCATTTAGAAACCTGTACTGAGCCTGTACTGAGCCTGGCATGCTCAGAAAAGGCAGACAGGGGATTAACATTCACCTTTGGCTGTGATGTGAACTGTCAAATCCATAACTGACAGTTACAACTGGAAGAACCAGGAAGCGAAACAGGGGCAACAGACATTGTGCAGGATTTCAGGTTAGACTTATATATTTCACATTTCAAACTATTACCGTTTATGGTTTGGGGGGTGATTTACCTGTATGTAAGTTTTTCATTGTGGGGCTGGACTTGCCCTATTAAGCTAGTTAACCAACACAGACAATACTTTCCGACAGACTGTCCATCACCAGTGAGTGGTCGGGTGGAAAGAATCACTGATGTTCGCGGTGAAAGTAGGACAGCTTGTGTGTTCGAACGTGGAATATCCATATGGGCCAAGATTGCCTGTGATTTTCCAACGTGAACCGACCATACACTCAAATATCAGTCAGTTTGCCCCAGAAATGGATAGTGTGTACCCAAGCCTAAGAGAGAATTGTGTAACGGCAGGAAGACAACATCGTAGATAGGCGATTGGACCCTCGAGAGAAGAAATCTAGGTAAGGGAAGGCAGAAAGAACGGATTTGATGGTTAAAAGGGATTTGTAAAATAACATGTTAATGGGGCAGGAAACTCTAACAGGGAGATTCAATAAAAGTTCTTATCGTTTAAAATGGTGCTAATTTTGCCCAACCAATCAGATCTTATTAACATTTGAAGCTAACATCTGATTGGTTGGGGCAAAATTAGCACCATTTTAACGATAAGAACTTTTTAATTGAACCCTGAATGTTCTTTATAGAGGGAAAACAATGCAAGTAAAGAATTGGCAATGGGTTCAAAGATAGGGAAATCGCGAGAAAGTCCTAGAGTGTTAATAAGCTATTTAACAAAGATTAGGTGTCAGTTTTATTGGCAGGGGACTGCGTAGGAGGACAACTAGATCCCTTAGACAGAGGTCACTTGGGAGACTCTGTAACAGAGGTCAGTATTAATAGCCCCGGGCTATTGACTTATCTATTGTATCAGTGTTGTACAAGCTGCTACCTTTCATTGTCATTTAATTTAAATGTTAGCCTAGTGACAAATTTGGTGTGGCTAAAGGACAGGTCACTAAGCTTAATGGACATGGACATATCCCTTCAAATTGCTCCTCGGGGATAACTGAAACCATCAGACAGTCCATAAGGAAGGAATTCAGACAGAATCAAGAGTAGTGACCTCAGTAGTATCTCAATGAACTTGTCCACACATCTCCAAGAATTGGATGGCCTATAAGCCCACCGGGGACCTTCATTAATATTAATGCCACATGTAAACAAAGGCTTACATAGAGATACCCCTTCACAATCACAGGGACAATTGGTTTAGGGATGAGAGCCAATTGTTTTCCAATAACTCAGTGCATTCTGGGATAACACTCAATACTTTGGCCACACACAAGTCCAGTTGATACATTATGATCTTTCTCAGTAGGTTTAAATCTAAACTTCATTCCTCATGTTCCTTTTATGGTACCAGAACCAAACACCATCACAGTATTTGACTGATATCCACCCTCTCATTTCTTACATTTGCATTTTGTTCTAGGATTTGTATCATTATATCTGCATACAAATCCCTTGCATCCAGCCACTATGGCAGAACCATTGTGATGGTCAAATTGTTAAAACCATACACCAGCTATTTACAAAACAATTTAAGGCCAGTTGGTTTGTTTCTTTTTTGCTCATTGAAACAATGAATAAGGGGAAAATTAACCCCATAATCTCCTTTTACCAGCTCACATTGTTTATTAATTGCTTTTTATAACCAGTTGATTGGACAGTTCGGTCTAATTGGTGGTTCATGGAGCATGTAGAACAGAGTAGTAAGGAGTGGGTGACCAGGCACCCCGACAATGATCACATTCCTAACACACACACAACAGGGGTAACAATGCAGAACAGCCACAAAATTGAACAGGGCCCCATAAAGCCCCCCCCTCCTCCACATCAGAAGTGAGGAGCCAGCTTCCTCTGCCAAATGGAGGCAATAAGTATCCTTACATATCTGGTTAGTAATACATCTAATAGAGTTTTTGTTTTACGGGTGGACATGACATTTATTAATAAAGTCTGAATTAAACTAGGTGAGTATCCCCCATGTCCTATAAACCACAGTTGTGTGTTTTTTTTAAGAACTAAAGCTCCCCTACATTGTCAGATCATTTCCAGGCTTTCCCCAAATCCCCCCCTCTCATTCTCTTAGGCTCACCGCACATCCCGAACTTCTAAATGATCTCCCCCACCCCAGTCAATCAGAAGGCAGTACAAATACAGTTGAAATATAAAAGGAGCTTATCTCATCCTTCTAGTCACCTTGAGGCCTAACGCGACAGAACCCAAGGGCTGCTTTACAAATTCCAACACAAATCAAATGCAGTATACATTGCGAGAAGTGATCTCGATAGTGCGTAGAGTCTATATGCTTCAGGTCCTCCGGAGGATTCAAATCCCCTTTAATATTCTTCACTGCTTTCTAATTAATCATCTTGTTCATTCAAGCTTCCAGCTTCCTCATCCAGATGAAGTCTCTAGTTAATTCTCTAAATGCTTACAGTGGTTAAGGTTTTCCTTTCATTTACATCAATGCGGTAATATCAACTCAGCCAGTGGGCGGCCGGTTTGGAAGAGGTTGATAAGCCAGGGCTGTAGATGGACAGAATTTGGTTGGTTTTAATGATGGGTTAGGCTTCTTCTGTTCTTTATAAAATGTTTGATTGTTATGGTCAATGTTTGTTAACATCCCTAGGGATGTGCTCCTATGTGGACCTTCAAATTTCTCACTAGGCCACCTAGACCGCAGCTTAGGGTGGCATTACTGTGAGGGGGCAACATAAAAATTTAAGGAAGTTGTCCCTACTTCTTACGTTTGCACATCCCCCCCAACATGACCTTATTCATTGGGTGGGGCAAGAGCCAGGTGGTCTAGGGGAGAAAAAAGTATAAATCCATCCCTGCCTATGGGCCATATTATAAAGGCGAGGTATTTTTTTATTGCTTTTTAGCTTCTTTTTTCTACCGCACCCTTAACTATAGTTATGGCGATTGTTATTTACGTAAATCTGCCACTGTGATCATTGATTATGATCGCACCATAGAATACAATTGCAGTATTTTACTACCACTTGATTTCTATGAATAAACCTTCCATAGAATAACGATTGTTAGCCGTAAATGTAGTATTTACATATAAAAAGAGTATGGATTCAAGGGAGAAAAACATTATTCTCCCTCTTTTCAAAGCACTGGTAAGGCCTCATTTGGAATATGCATGTAATTTGGAATCCTGGTCAAAAGGGACATCTTGGAAATGGAAAGGGTTCAGCGAAAGGCACTAATTAATACGGGGACTGGGGGAGCTTGATTTTTTCCCCTTCATAATTCTGGTGGAGTTTCTTTGCCTTCCTCTTGATCTCTTGATATGTGATAGTAGATTGGACAGATGGACATATATCTTTTTCAACCTCAAATATTATACTTTATACAATACTGTATATGGTCTAAAAAAAGGGGGTGGGGTTTTAGTTACATTTCTTCATAATCCACCACCCCACCCCCTTTGGTTAAACCCTGCCCCCTTTGAAAACCTTTTCCAGGATTTCATAACAGGAGCAGTTATTTGCTTTTTAAACCCCAAATACGCGATGGTTAGCCATTTGTGACGTGAAAATTAATTTTTTTCCTTGTACCTAATTCATTATTAGATTAGAATAGAACCCCCTGTTTAAAACACTCTCTGTAGATATGGCTGTACATCCTAAGCCTTCCATGCAACTGCTTCCCTTTGTAACATCATACAACCATCATTAAAAAGCAATATACTTAAATGGAATTAACAAATGGAATTATTTTTTCAGCAACAGATTCCATTAGTTCAGAGAGGATATTGTTCCTTTCTTCAGCTGTTTGGTAAGTTTTGTCCAAATCAGCCAAGATGAGTTTCATGTTGTCTGCCTGAAAGAGGTAAGTCTAATGAATGTATGGGCACCTTATAGAGGTAAGTATAATGAATGTATGGACACCTTATAGAGGCAAGTATAATGAATATATGGGCACATTATAGAGGTAAGTCTAATAAATGTATGGGCACCTTATAGAGGTACGTCTAATGAATGTATGGGCACCTTACAGAGGTACAGCTAATGAATGTATGGGCACCTTATAGAGCTAAGTATAAGAAATGTATGGGCACCTTAAAGAGGTAAGTATAATAAATATATGGGCACATTATAGAGGTAAGTCTAATAAATGTATGGGCACCTTATAGAGGTACGTCTAATAAATGTATGGGCACCTTATAGAGGTAAGTCCAATGAATGTATGGGCACCTTATAGAGGTAAGTCCAATGAATGTATGAGCAGCTTATATAGGTAAGTCTAATAAATGTATGGGCACCTTATAGAGGTAAGTATAATGAATGTATGGGCACCTTTATAGAAGTAAGTCTAATGAATGAATGGGCACCTTATAGAGGTAAGTATAAGGAATGTATGGGCACCTTATAGAGGTAAGTCTAATGAATGTATGGGCACCTTATAGAGGTAAGTCCAATGAATGTATGGACACCTATAGAGGTAAGTCCAATTGAATGTATGAGCAGCTTAATATGGTAAGTCTAATAATTATGGCACCTTATAGAGGTAAGTTATGAATGTTTGGGCACCTTATAGAGGTTAAAGTCTAATGAATGTATTGGCACCTATAGAGGTAAGTCTATGAATGTAGGGGCAACCTTATAGAGGTAAGTCTAATGAATGTATGGGCACCTTATAGGGTAAGTCTATGAATGTATGTGGCACCTTATAGAGGTAAGTATAATGAAGGTATGGACACCTTATAGAGGTAGTATAATGAATGTATGGGCACCTTATAGAGGTAAGTATAATAATGTATGGGAACTTTTATAGAGGTAAGTAGATAATGAATGTATGGACAACCTTATAGAGGTAAGTATAATGAATGTATGGACACCTTATAGAGGGTCAGTATAATGAATGTATGGGCACCTATAGAGGTAAGTATAATGAATGTATGGGCACCTTATAGAGGTAAGTACAATGAATGTATGGGAATACTTTATGAGGTAAGTATAATGAATGTATGGGCCCTTATAAGTAAGTAAATGAAGAATGTATGTGAACTTTATAGAGGTAAGTATAATGATGTATGGACACCTTATGGAGGTAAGTACTAATGAATGTATGGACACTTTTATAGAGTACGTATAATGATTTATGGGCACCTTATAGAGGTAGTCTAAATGAATGTATGGGCACCTTATAGAGGTAATCTAATGATTGTATGGCACCTTATAAGGTAAGTTAATGAATGTATGGACCTTATAGAGGTAGTATATGAATAGTATGGGCACCTTATAGAGGTAAGTATAATGAATGATGGACACCTATAGATTAAGTATAATGAATGTATGGGCACCTTATAGAGGTAATATATGAATGTATGGGCACTTATATAAGGTAAGTAATGAATGTATGGACACCTTTAGAGGTAAGTCTAATGAATGATGGGCCACCTTATAGAGGAAAGTCTAATGATGTATGGACACCTTATAGAGGTATAGATTAATGTATGGGGCACCTATGAGGTAAGTATAATGAATGTATGGGCACTTATAGAGGTAATCTAATTAATTTATGGGCACCTTATAGGGTGGTGTGTTGCGCTATAATGATGCTATGGGCACCTTATAGAGGTAAGTATAAGGAATGTATGGACCTTTAGAGATAAGTCTAATTATGGGCACCTTATAAGGTAAAGTAATGAATGTATGGGCACCTTATATCGGTAAGTATAATGAATGTATGGGCAACTTTATACAGGTAAGTCTAATGAATGTATGGACCTTATAGAGATAATTATAATGAAGTGTATGGCACCTTATAAGGTAAGTATAATGAATGTATGGGCACCTTATAGAGGTAAGTTTTATGAATGTATGGGCACCTTATAGTAAGTCTAATGAATGTATGGGCACTTATAGAGGTAAGTCTAATGAATGTATGGGCACCTTATAGAGGTACGTGAATGAATGTATGGGCACCTTATAGAGGTAAGTCTAATGATGTATGGGCACCTTATAGAGGTACGTTAATGAATGTATGGGCACCTTATAGAGGTAAGTCTAATGAATGTATGGGCACCTTTATAGAGGTAAGTCCAATGAATGTATGGACACCTTATAGAGTAAGTCCAATGAATGTATGAGCAGCTTCTTATAGGTAAGTCTAATAAATGTATGGGCACCTTTATAGGGTAAGTATAAGAATGTATGGGCACCTTATAGAGATAGTCTAATGAATGAATGGGCACCTTATAGAGGAAGTATAAGGAATTGGGCACCTTATAGAGGTAAGTCTATGAATGATGGGCACCTTATAGAGGTATTATATAATTTATGGCACCTTATAAGTAAGTAATGAATGTATGGGCACCTTATAGAGGTAAGTACAATGAATGTTGGGCACCTTATAGGGTAAGTTAAATGAATGTATGGGAACTTTATAGAGGTTTAAGTATAATGAATGTATGGCACCTTATAGAGGTAAGTATAATAATGTATGGACCCTTATGAGGTAGTATAATGAATGTATGGGCACCTTATAGAGTAAGTATAAGAATGTATGGGCACCTTATAGAGGTAGTCTAATGAATGTATGGGCACCTTAATAGAGGTAAGTCTAATGATGTATGGGCACCTTATAGAGTAAGTCAATGAAGGAATTTTATGGACACCTTATGAGGTAAGTCTAATGAATGTATGGGCACCTTATAGAGGTAAGTCTAATAATTTGGGCACCTTAGGTGACGGGTGTTTAAGTCAATGAATGTATGGGGCACCTTATAGAGGTATATAAGGAATTATGGACACCTTATGAGGTAAGTCTAATGAATGATGGGCACCTTATAGAGGTAAGTCTAATGAATGTATGGGCACCTTATAGAGGTAAGTCTAATGAATGTATGGCACCTTATAGAGGTAAGTCTAATGAATGTATGGGCACCTTATGAGTAAGTATAATGAATGTATGGGCACCTTATAGAGGTAATTATAAGGAATGTATGCACCTTATAGAGGTAAGTCTAATGAATGTTATGGGCACCTTATAGAGGTAAGTCTAATGAATGTATGGGCACCTTATAGAGGTAGTATAAGGAATTTATGGACACCTTATGAGGTAGTCTAATGAATGTATGGGCACCTTATAGAGTAAGTCTAATGAATGTATGGGCACCTTATAGAGGTAAGTCTAATGAATGTATGCCCTTTGAGGTAAGTATAGGAATGTATGGGCAACGCGTGTATAGGGTATATAAGAAGTATGGGCACCTTAATAGAGGTAAGTCTAATGAATGTATGGGCACCTTATAGAGGTAAGTATAAGGGAATGTATGGACACCTATAGAGGTAAGTCTAATGAATGTATGGGCACCTTATAGAGGTAAGTCTAATGAATGTTGGGCACCTTATAGAGGTAAGTATAAGGAATGTATGGGCCTTTCAGGCGACAACATGAAACCATTTTTGGCATTATTTGACAAAAACAAAGTTGTCAAAACATGAAGAAAGGAACAATATCCTCTCTGAACTAAATGGAATCTGTTGCTGAAAATAATTCCTTTCTGTTTAATTCCATTTAATAATATTGCTTTTTAATGATGTTTGTATGATGTACAAAGGGAAGCACAGTTGGCATGGAAGGCTTAGGGATACCCAGCCTATCTACAGGTTGTTTAAACAGGGGGTTCTATTCTAATCTAAATGAATTAGGTACAAGGAAAAAAATTAATTTTCACGTCACAAATGGGCTAACCATGCGTATTTGGGTTTAAAAAGCAAATAACCTGCTCCTTTTATGAAATCCTGGAAAAGGTTTTCAAAGGGGGCAGGGTTTAAACCAAAGGGGGTGGAGTGTGGTGGATTATGAAGAAATGTAACTAAAACCCCCAACCCCCTTTTTTTAGACCATATACATATTTATATAAGTATATATTTGAGGTTGAATAAAGATATATGTCCATCTAGTCCAATCTACTCATCAATCAAGAGATCAAGAGGAAGGCAAAGAAACTCCACCAGAATTATGAAGGGGAAAAAATCAAGCTCCCCCAGTCCCCGTATTAATTAGTTGCCTTTCGCTGAACCCTTTCCATTTCCAAGATGTCCCTTTTGTACCAGGATTCCAAAATTACACTGCATATTCCAAATGAGGCCTTACCAGTGCTTTGAAAAGAGGGAGATAATTGTTTTTCCCCTTGAATCCATACCTCTTTTTATATGTAAACTACATACTTTACGGCTAACAATCGTTATTCTATGGAAGGTTTATTCATAGAAATATCAAGTGGTAGTAAAATACTGCAATGGTATTCATGGTCGATCATAATCAATGATCACCGTGGCAGATTTACGTAAATTAACAATCGCCATAACTATAGTTAGAGGGTGCGTGAAAAAAGAAGCTAAAAAGCAATAAAAAAATACCTCGCCTTTATAATGGCCCATAGGCAGGGATGGATTTATACTTTTTTCTCCCCTAGACCACCTGGCTTATTGCCACCCCCAATGAATAAGGTCTGTTGGGGGGGATGTGCAATACTGTAAGAAGTAGGGACAACTTCCTTAAATTTTATGTTGCCCCCCTCACAGTAATGCCACCCTAAGCTGGCGTCTAGGTGGCCTAGTGAGAAATTTGAAGGTCCACATAGGAGCACATCCCTAGGGATGTTTTAACAAACATTGACCATAACAATCAAACATTTTATAAAGAACAGAAGAAGCCTAACCCATCATTAAAACCCCAAATTCTGTCCATCTACAGCCCTGGCTTATCAACCTCTTTCCAAACCGGCCGCCCACTGGCTGAGTTGATATTACCGCATTGATGTAAATGAAAGGAAAACCTTAACCACTGTAAGCATTTAGAGAATTAACTAGAGACTTCATCTGGTGAGAAGCTGGAAGGCTTGAATGTAACAAGATGATTAATAGAAAGCAGTGAAGAATATTAAAGGGGATTTGAATCCTCCGGAGGACCTGAAGCATATAGACTCTACGCACTATCGAGATCACTTCTCGCATGTTACTGCATTTGATTTGTGTTGGAATTTGTAAAGCAGCCCTTGGGTCCTGTCGCGTTAGGCCTAAGGTGACTAGAAGATGAGATAAGCTCCTTTTATATTCCAACTGTATTTGTACTGCCTTCTGATTGACTGGGGGTGGGTAGATCATTTAGAAGTTCGGAATGTGCGGTGAGCCTAAGAGAATGAGAGGGGGGGATTTGGGGAACAGCCTGAAATGATCTGACAATGTAGGGGAGCTTTTATTTTCTTAAAAAAACACACAACTGTGGTTTATAGGAACATGGGGGATACTCACCTAGTTTAATTCAGACTTTTATTAATAAATGTCATGTCCACACCGTAAAACAAAAACTTATTAGATGTATTACTAACCAGATATGTAAGGATACTTATTGCCTCCATTTTGGCAGAGGAAGCTGGCTCCTCACTTCTGATGTGGAGGAGGGGGGGGCTTTATGGGGCCCATGTTCAATTTTGGCTGTTCTGCATTGTTACCCTGTTTGTGTGTGTGTTAGAATGGATCATTGCTCGGGGTGCCTGGTCACCCACTCCTTACATACTCTGTTCTCATGCTCCATGAACCACCAATATAGACCAAACTGTCCATCAACTGGTTATAAAAAGCAATTAATAAACAATGTGAGCTGGTAAAAGAGGATTATGGGGTTATATTTTCCCCTTATTCATTGTTTCAATGCAAGCAAAAAGAAACAAACCAACTGGCCCTTAAATTGTTTTGGTAAATAGCTGGTGTATGGTTTTAACAATTTGACCATCACAATGTGTTCTGCCATAGTTGCCTGGATGCAACTGGGATTTGTATGCAGATATAATGATACAAATCCTAGAACAAATGCAAATGTAAGAAATGAGAGGGTGGATATCAGTCAAATACTGTGATGGTGTTTGGTTCTGGTACCATAAAGGAACATGTGGAATGAAGTTTAGATTTAAACCTACTGAGAAAGATCATAATGTATCACTGGACTTGTGTGTGGCCAAAGTATTGAGTGTTATCCCAGAATGCACTGAGTTATTGGAAAACAATTGGCTTCTCATCCCTAAACCAATTGTCCCTGTGATTGTGAAGGGGTATCTCTATGTAAGCCTTTGTTTACATGTGGCAATTTAACTATTGAAGTCCCCCCGGTGGGCTTATAGGCCATCCAATTCTTGGAGATGTGTGGACAAGTTCATTGAGATACTACTGAGGTCCACTACTCTTGATCTGTCTGAATTCCTTCCTTATGGACTGTCTGATGGTTTCAGTTATCCCCGAGGAGCAATTTGAAGGGATAATGTCCATGTCCATTAAGCTTAGTGACCTGTCCTTTAGCCACACCTTTGTCACTAGGCTACCATTTAATTAAATGACAATGAAAGGTAGCAGCTTGTACAAACACTGATACAATAGTAAGTCAATAGCCCGGGGCTATTAATACTGACCTCTGTTACAGAGTCTCCCCAAGTGACCTCTGTCTAAGGGATCTAGTTGTCCTCCTACGCAGTCCCTGCCAATAAAACTGACCTAATCTTTGTTTAAATAGCTTATTAACACTCTAGGACTTTCCTCGCGATTTCCCTATCTTTGAACCCATTGCCAATTCTGTTACTTGCATTGTTTTCCCTCTATAAAGAACATTCAGGTTTTCAATAAAAGTTCTTATCGTTTAAATGGTGCTAATTTTGCCCCAACCAATCAGATGTTAGCTTCAAATGTTAAATAAGATCTGATTGGTTGGGCAAAATTAGCACCATTTTAAACGATAAGAACTTTTATTGAATCTCCCTGTTAGAGTTTCCCTGCCCCCATTAACATGTTATTACAATCCCTTTTAACCATCAAATCCGTTCTTTCTCTGCTTCCCTTACCTAGATTTCTTCTCTCGAGGTCCACGCCTATCTACGATGTTTCTTCCTGCGTTACACAATTCTCTTTAGGCTGGGTACACACTACCATTTCGCTGGGGCAAACTGACTGATATTTGAGTGTATTGGTCTGTCACGTTGAAAATCACAGGCATCTTGGTCCCATATGGATTCCACGTTCGAACACACAAGCTGTCCACATTTCACCGCGAACATCAGTGATTCTTTCCACCCGACCACTCACTGGTGATGGACAGTCTGTCGGAAAGTATTGTCTGTTGTTGGTTAACTAGCTTAAAGGGCAAGTCCAGCCCCAAAAGAAACTTACATACAGGTAAATCACCCCCAAACCATAAACGGTAATAGTTGTGAAATGTGAAATAATATAGTCTAACCTGAAATCCTGCACAATGTCCTGTTGCCCCTGTTTCTGCTCTCTGGTTCTTCCAGTTGTAACTGTCAGTTATGGATTTGACAGTTCACATCACAGCCAAAGGTGAATGTTAATCCCCTGTCTGCCTTTTCTGAGCATGCCCAGGCTCAGTACAGGCTCAGTACAGGTTTCTAAATGGCTCAGTTTCCATGACACTTCCAGAAACATAGCAGGCATACAGTAATGAATTCATAGGACAAAGTATGATATTCAACATATTTTAAAGAGGCCATTCTTTCTAAAAGATTTCTTATTAAGTTGGAGTTGCCCTTTACCTCTAAGCTGCTGAATTGTCTCTTTCAGTTTTAACCATATCCTTTTTCCACTTTTCAAAGGACAAACACCTTTACCTCTTTAGGCCATATTTATAAAGGTGGGGTATGCTTTTTGGCGATATCGTGCCTTTAAGGAGTGTTTGAAAATTTGATCGCTATAATAGATCTACAACCATTATCGAAATCTACGATTGCTATTGTTAATCTACGAACGCGTAACGAGTAACAATGTAACCAAAGAAAACCATGTGGGTATTTTATAACTGCTTGGTATTCTACGAACGTTTTAAATGTATGTCGTTGCTGTTAACATTTGCAGTTGCCACTGTAATGATAACCCGTGGTATTGCAAACTTTAAACACTGTATTGTTGTACAGCACTGAGCCCCCAAGTGGCACTTTTATAATTATAATCCCTGTTCTCTACTCTTGCGGTTCTGGACCATGCATTGCTAGTAAGGGACATAAGGAGTGTTTTGCATATCTCCACCCCTTACTCTGGGAAACATGGAGTAAGAAATTACTTCTTGTTTCTTAGGTTTTGTGGGCAATGCTATTCATATAGCATGAGACTGCAAGATGCCTTCTGTTAAAAGAAGGTGTTTTCTTCTTCTCCATTTTAATGCTCAGTTATGGGTTTTTTTGCTCCTTTTGGCCCCTCTCTCCCTCAGCTTTCTAGCTGCCTTTTCTATTTACGCCCAAGTCCTACCCCATAGAGCCATGAATCTGTATCTTGCACTGACAAGATCTAACAAGATCGAAAAATGTTGTGTCTGCAGGTCAGATGATGGGCTCTATTATTTAGGCAATATTGCATGTTATTAGCCAGTGGTTCTGGACTGGACACATGTAAAGCTGGACATAAGGAGTATTTTGCATATCCGCCCCTTACTCTGGGGAATATGGGAGTAAGAAATTACTTTTTGTTTCTTAGGTTTTGTGGCAATGCTATTCATATAGCATAAGACTGCAAGATGCCTTCTTTTTATAAGAAGGTGTTTCTCCATTTTTATTCTCTACTCTCTCTACCCAAACAAGGTCATAATAAAGTTTAGGGCTTTTTTTGTTTGTTTGTTTTCCATGTTTCTAGAAAAATATAACAGGAGATTCAATAAAAGTTCTTATCGTTTAAAATGGTGCTAACTTTGCCCTAACCAATCAGATCTTATTTAACATTTAAAAGCTAACATTGATTGTTGGGGCAAATTTTGCACCATTTTAAATGATAGAAACTTTTATTGAATAACCCTGAAGTTTCTACATATGTACAAACTTTATATATAAGCTCAGTACCTGTTTATTATATACCAATCACGCGGATTGCTGACAGTCTAACAGTAGCATACAAAATAGTGAACTGACTACTCCACATGTACTAGAAAGCTTGCTTTTAGAAAGACACAGTATAGAAGGTTGCTGGTTATTCCCCATACTTACTTTTATTTTTTTCTGAAATGTTAATGTTCTGTTTCTTCACTCCATGCTACGAAAAGACATACACTGCAAAATTACTTTTCTTTTTTTTATGAAAGCAGAAATTTATCATTGTAGGGACAGGAGCATTGTAATGTGTTTACAAAAAACTGCACTGAAATCTGTGTGTTCTGTGTCAGAGGGAGGGATCTCTGAGCTGTAACATGATTGGCTTGCAGCTTCCAGGAAGCAAGACTCAGTTTTTTGTAAATGTTCACTTAGCTGGGTGTTCCCAGGTAAGGTGTGAATTATGGGAGCTGACCCCTTGTACCACAGGTTATTTTTCATAAATCACCCAGCATCCACACAAAGGAGAGATGAGACTCCACTTGTTGTGTGTTTTTGAATGTGCTCTGTCTATTGGGACAATGTTTGTCTGGGGACTTAGTTCCTCCTTTAAATACTCAGAAACATCAATATAGTTTTTTTTTCTAGGGTTTTTAGTTTAACTTTAATTCCATATGTGATTTATCTTGTGAAGAGAGAAATATTTTGTTTTTTGTGTTTTGCTTCCATTCTTGTTTCTTTCTTCTCTTCCTTGCTTCTTCTGGATGTGCTCATTTGGATATTTATCTTTGCTATTATTTTCTTTACTATTGTCTTTTGTTTATCTTTCTTCTTCTTTATTTCTCTGTGTTAATTTTTTTTTTAAAGATAAGGTCATTGACATTGTCATGTATAAGAAATGCTTCTACTCTGATGGTCATTGAATGAGTCACTGATGCATGTGACATGCACCTATGCATATGTTGTACTTTAGATATTACTAATAATAAAAAAAGGTCATGTAGAGAAGCCATAAAAGTAGAGTAGAATTGGATCTAATGTAAGTGATTGTAAAAAAAAATAAGGATTTATAATAATCAGTGTACGGTTTTACCCATGAAAGGGATGAATTTTTACAATGCGGAAAAATCATTTTCACAAAAATAAAACCATGCTCCGCTTCATTGTATATGAGTTGCTCTTAACGTCTAATCCAAGGCCATGGAAAATCAACACAGTCAATATTACCAGTGTCTTTGGTTGAACAAAGATTTTATGGACGCTGCAAGATTTCAGGCTGTTAAGGGTGTTTGAGTTATTGTTGGTCTAAAAACATTTTTAAAATAATCCATTAATTCTTCGTCCATTTACTGTTTTCATTCACATGCCATAAAATGGATTCACGGTTTCTTTTGCTTAAGACTTTTTATTTCTTACATCACAATGGCCGACTGTCAATTAAACACTTACAAAACTACGGCCTTGGAACTCTGTCCAAACTGACAGTTAAACTGGTAGCCTCACCCAACACAAAAATATGAACAATTGTAAAGGGACATTAAAGCTCTAATTGACCTTCCCCTTTTTATTGTGCTATAACAAACACACACACATACATTCCTAAGGTCACTGTAAGGCTATGTATGTGGGCCATAATAAAAGACTCTCTCGTTGATAGACTCTCAAGGTTAAGGCAGTGAAAAGACACAGGCTTGGAAGGTCGGAATAAATGGGGGGGGATCTCTTAGGAGGAAAAAAAATCAATGCCTGGGAACTAATTTGAAATGAGATTATAACCATTCTAGGTGGGAGTGAATGTGTTTTACAATGAGCATGTTGACTGTATTTATTTTTCCATTTTTTCTTCGATATTCTGATAACTGGTGGCTGTGGGTCCATCAAGTGGACATGTTATTGGACAACTTGCTCCTCATACTTCCCCACTTCCTGTCTGAGTCTGTAGACCAGGGTCCTTTCCAAGATGTTCAGTACAGTCGGATGCCCATGGAATCCCTGGGCTCTATTACGGAATCTTCCACACAAACGGTCATTTGTTGGCTAAGCTTGTGGCACACCCGCCCTCTGCTTTACCGACCTTCGTTCCCCCCCCCACTCATTAGGTCTTTGTGTATCCAAGCCCATATGTTCCTCTTCAATCGTTCATATCTCACAGCGCTCGCTCCCCACTAATCAGGTGTTGTTGAATTGGTTCACACAGAATATGAAAAGCAGCAAGGAGCTTATCAAAAGGTCTCATTCCCACAGGGACATCTGCTCCACAGGCACTAGAGAGAGACAAGGTCCCCCCCTTTGCCTCATATTTCACTGCCTTAATTATTATCATTATAAACAAAAAAGAGACATTGCACTAATACCTCTAATACAAATATCACCGTTGGTTTAAATAAGCTTTAAAGGCAAAGCAGAGCATGGTGCTATAAGGAACTGTTATTTACATGTTAAACCACTGCTCGGTCCCCGTCTCCCCATTGTGTTGAGGTACACGAAACATTCAGAATTTCAATCATTTTTAGCCATTCTCTGCTGTTTTCCCAAACCTTATCCACGTGCTTTGTCCTATCAGTGCTGGGCCCTCAGTAAAGTGTAGGCGGTAAAACCGTACTGTTGGTTTATTTTCAATTGGGTAAAGGCCAAATTGCAACTGTGAGCACATTCCTGTAAGGCAGAAACAGTATAAAATGGTCCAGCAGAGACCAGACCATTTTTATAAAGGCACGATATTGCTTTTTAGTGATATTGCGCTTTTAACGAGCAATGTGGCGACTGGTAATTTACGGTCAATATCATTAATCTATGATAGTGTTTATAAATCTATAAATCCATCGAACAAACCCCCATAAAATACCATTGCAGTATTTTATATAAACGTGGTTCGCTGTAAATGTACGATTGTGGCTGCTAAATATAGCCCAGAGAGAACCGAAGGGTGGAAGTCCACCCCTCAAATACAAACCTATACAGTTTTAGGTAATACTATATGTCATTTTTCATTAAGGGGGTGAACATGCCCTAAAGTCACTGCAATCTGTGTCTTGGTAACCCTCCTGCTAATCACTTATCTTGTATGGGAGTAATGGTACAGAATTCCATTTCTGTACAATGACCAAAACAGAAACGCTATGCCTTAAGGACAACTGCAGCCTAAAGCTACATCTTGTCTGTCTTCTGTACCCAGGATAAGACTTAAAGGGCAACTATACTGAAATAAAATAACCTTATCTTAATCTAGAATGTGTGTAAGTAGTACTTAATCTAAATAGTATATATTGAATTACTATAGCCAGTCTAGTCTAAATTAAACCAATACCAGTCTACAGTTTAAATATATAACCAATACCAGTCTATACAGTTTAAAATATAATAACCAATACACATCCTACTAAGTAAATATATAACCATACAACATTCTAGTCAAATATAAAACCAAACACAGTCTACAGTTTAAATATATAACCATACACAGTCTACAGTCTAAATATATAACCATAGACAGTCCTAAGGTCTAAATATTAACCAATACCAGTCTACATCTAGAAATAACCATACAACAGTCTATATCAGTCTAAATATATAACCATACACGTCTCAGTCTAATATATAACCAATACACAGTCTTACATGGTCTAAATATATAACCAATAACACAGTCTACAGTCTAAATATATAACCAATACACAGTCTGCAGTCTAATATATAACCAATACCAGTCCACGTTTTCTAAATATATAACCAATACACAGTCTCAGTCTAAATATATACCAATACACAGTCTCAGTCTAAATATATACCATAACCCAGTCTAATCTAAATATATAACCAATACACAGTCTGCAGTCTAAATATATAACCAATACACATCTATCTACAGTCTAAAATATAACCAATACACATCTACAGTCTAAATATATACCAATACACAGTCTGCAGTCTAAATAATAACCAATACACAGTCTACAGTCTAAATATATACACCAATACACAGTCTGCAGTCTAAATAATACCCCATAACAGTCTAACAGTCTAAATATATAACCATACACTCGCAGTCAATATATAAACCAATACACACATCTCAGTCTAAATATATAACCATACACAGTTGCAGTCTAAATAATCATACACATTCTACGTCTAAATATATAACCAATACACAGTCTGCATTCTAAATATATAACCAATACACAGTCTACAGTCTAAATATATAACAATACACAGTCTGCAGTCTAAATATATAACCAATACACATCTACAGTCTAAATATATACCAATACACAGTCTGCAGTCTAAATATATAACCAATACACAGTCTACAGTCTAAAATATAACCATCACATCTAACAGTCTAAATATAAACCAATACAACGTCAAAGTCTAAATATATAACCAATACAACAGTCTAAACAGTCTAAAAATTCAACCAATACACAGTCTACACAATATCTAAATATATACCAATACACAGTCTAAGTCTAAATATATAACCAATAACACATTCTAATATCTACAAGTCTAAATATTAACCAATAACAGTCTACAGTCTAAATATCGTAACCAATACACAGTCTAACAGTCTATATATAACCAATAACAACACAGTCTAACATCTCAACATAGTATCAACCAATCACAGTCTATAACAACGTCTAAATATATCACCAATACACAGTCTACAGTCTAAATATATAACCAATCAGACAGTCTAGGTCTACAGTCTAAATATATAACCAATACACAGTTTCAGTCAAATATATAACCAATACACAGTCTACAGTCGAATATATATAACCCATAGACAGTCTACAGTCTAAATATATAACCATATACAGTCCGCCAGTTAAATATAT
>JAACNH010004679.1:0-23123 GCA_019447015.1 Hymenochirus boettgeri | reverse complement strand
ACGTTTCACAAACAATTTCAAAACTTTCTCCCAACAATTTTAAACTGAACTACCCCCTACTCACATTCACTTTCTAGATACAACCATTTATATCAGGAAAATGGTTTACAAACCACCATTATCGAAGCCCAATAGCTTTCGACAAACCATTTCTATCGTCAAATATGACATACATTTCTCGACCACTAAACACTCCATCTATTACAGCCAGGTTCACGTTATCGAATATGTTCTGACGCTACTGAAAGGGACCACACCTAAAAACACTCAAAGCGGACTAATAACAGGGGCTAAAACCAAGGATTCTGGATCAAAACATCCATACAACGCCAGGATTCACAGAAGTCAACTTCTGCAATATAAACAAAAAACAGAAAGAGATCTACAGTGTACACTTCACAAGATGAGAGGCTCCAAAACTATTCCCTGACCCACCACTTTTGGCATCAGGCAGCCCCCCAATCTAAAAAGCCCCTAATTTGCTCTACCTAAAAATGCTGTACAGTAACACATATTATATATTTTAAGTGCTATGTGGCTCTTATTACCTTCAGCTGGCAGCTGCACTTTTCCAGGTGCACTCGTCCCCTGCGGGGAAGAGTGCAGGCATTCACACACACACACACACACACACACACACACACACACACACAAGACATTCACACACAAACACAGACAGACAGACATTCACACACACACAGTGAGGCAGACAAGATATTCACACACAGACAGACACAGAACATCCACACAACACAAACACAGGCAAGGCATTCTCATACACAGACAGACAAGGCATGCACACAAACAGACAAGGCATTCACAGACAGACAGACAAGCATTCACCACACAGAGACACACAGACACACACAGACAAGGCATTCTCGTACAGACAGGCAAGCATTCACACAAACAGACAAGGCATTTACACACACAGACAAACAAGGCATTTACACATACAGACAAAGACAAGGCATTCACACACACAGGCAGACAAATCATTTACACAGACAGACAAGGTATTCACACACAGACACAGACATGGCATTCACACACAACACAGACAAGGCATTCACACACAGAGACAGACATTCACAGCCCCCCACCCCCGAGATTAGAGACTGGTCTCTGATCCACCCCCTCCACTATCAGCTGGACTCAAACTTCTGGTTCAGCTGATCGTGATGAATGATGTTTCATTCATATGCACAATCAGCTGTTTAAAACAGCTGATCGTGGCAGAGTGGGCTTGTGGAGGGCCCTCCCCGGTGGTGGGGGCGGATAGTTATGCCAGTGGAATTCACACAACAGACACAGCATTCATTCTCACGACATACGACATTTACAACATCAAGAGACAGTGGCACAGAGAGCCTAGACATTGATGTCAGTGTGGCAGTGCCACACTCCGTAATGTCCTCTGGTTTCTTCTTTCACTCCAGAAGCAGTCCAAGGTGGTCCCTCCCCTAAATTCATCACTGTGGTCAGGGTCATCAGGGTCCTGCCACTGATTGGCCACTTCTTCCATCCAGAGCAGAGCAGCTAATCGGACACAGTGAGGAATTTAGGGGAGGGACCACCTTGGACTGCTTCTGGAGTGAAAGAAGAAGCCGATAAGGGTCCTGCAGAGCAGCCAATCATATCATGCTGGCAAAGTGTTTGTGAGCTATGCCAATTTTTTTGGTGAAGATTTAGCCTTCCAAAACTAGGTACACACAGTACAGATTTCTGAAAGATGACAGACAGGATCTGCAAGATCCTGTCGCCATCTTCAAATATCTGCATACACACAGTCCCTAACGTTCTCCCTATGAACTTCATAAGGAGATCGCACGGGACTGTGTGTTTCCATCGGCCGCGCTAGACTCCTTTAAGCCTTTCACAAAATCCGCATGACCACTATGAGACCACGCATGTACATGACCACTATGAGGGAGAAGGATTCAGGTCCATTCACTGTGGTAAAAGGCAGTTCCATTCACTTCTCCCTACATTAGGAGGTGACAGTGTAACCAGTTGGAAGATTAGTTTCTTTTTTGATCCCCTGGCAGGTTCAGCCTTTACCAGTTGTAACATTTTACCCTCTGCTTTTTCTTGGCTGGCTGCCCAGATTTAGGAGATACATTTAATGATATATTGCTCTCTGCTGCTTCTGCAGTAAGAAATTCATGTTTTAGTAAAAACTAAGGATTTCAAACCCCTATAGATCCTGATGCTCTAGGCCAGTGGTGGCGAACCTATGGCCCGCATGCCAGAGGTGGCACTCTCTGTGGGCACTTATGCACAGCAGAGATCACCAGAGTTTTTACCAAAAAGCCAGAGAGAAAGTTTAGCTGCTGTCTGTACAGAGAGAGGTCACGTTATAACATTCATCTCTGCTTGAGTCCTGTTTTGGATTTCAAACTCCTGTCTAATAATGTAGGGATACTGGTCACTGTTCTAGATCTGTAATTCCTGTGTGGCAATGTAGAGGTTAATGGTCACTGTTCTAGATCTCAAACTCCTGTGTGGTAATGTAGAGGTTAATGGTCACGGTTTTATATCTCAAACTTCTGTGTGGTAATGTAGAGGTTAATGGTCACTGTTCTAGATCTCAAACTACTGTGTGGTAATGTAGAGGTTAATGGTCACTGTTCTAGATCTCAAACTCCTGTTTGGTAATGTAGAGGTTAATGGTCACTGTTCTAGATCTCAAACTCCTGTGGTAATGTAGAGTTAATGGTCACTGTTCTAGATCTCAAACTCCTGTGTGGTAATGTAGAGTTAATGGTCACTGTTTTATATCTCAAACTCCTATGTGGTAATGTAGAGGTTAATGGTCACTGTTCTAGATCTCAAACTCCTGTGTGGTAATGTAGAGGTTAATGGTCACTGTTCTAGATCTCAAACTCCTGTGTGGTAATGTAGGTTATGGTCACTGTTCTAGATCTCAAACTCCTGTGTGGTAATGTAAAGGTTATGGTCACTGTTCTAGATCTCAAACTCCTGTGTGGTAATGTAGAGGTTTAATGGTCACTGTTCTAGATCTCAAATTCCTGTGTGGTAATGTAGAGGTTAATGGTCACTGTTCTAATCTCAAACTCCTGTGTGGTAATAGAGGTTAATGGTCACTGTTTTATATCTCAAACTCCTATGTGGTAATGTAGAGGTTAATGGTCACTGTTCTAGATCTCAAACTCCTGTGTGGTAATGTAGAGGTTAATGGTCACTGTTCTAGATCTCAAACTCCTGTGTGGTAATGTAGAGGTTAATGGTCACTGTTCTAGTCTCAAACTCCTGTGTGGTAATGTAGAGGTTATGGTCACTGTTCTAGATCCAAACTCCTGTGTGGTAATGTAAGGTTAATGGTCACGTTCTAGATTCAAACTCCTGTGTGGTATGTAGAGGTTAATGGTCACTGTTCTAGATCTCAACTCCTGTGTGGTAATGTAGAGGTTAATGGTCACGGTTCTAGATCTCAAATGCCTGTGTGGTAATGTAGAGGTTATGGTCACTGTTCTAGATCTCAAACTCCTGTGTGGTAATGTAAAGGTTAATGGTCACTGTTCTAGATCTCAAACTCCTTGTGGTAATGTAGAGGTTAATGGTCACTGTTCTAGATCTCAAATTCCTGTGTGGTAATGTAGAGGTTAATGGTCACTCTTCTAGATCTCAAACTTCTGTTGGGTAATGTATTTGTATGTATTTGAGTTGTTTTTTCTAAAGTAAAATCTCCATATTCAGGTTAAATGATCATGTTGGCTCTATGCAATAAAAAGTGGGGTATTGGGTTGCAGTTTCGCCATCACTTGCCCTGGGCCATGGCCTAGGTGGCCTTATGAGAAATCCACCCTTTTATACATTTCAAAAAACACTTTTGAAAAAAGAAATCAACAAGCGGGTAGAAATGAACATTTGCATCCCCACATTGTATGTTCTTTAATGCAAACGTTCATAAACGTATTATTTTGTTTGTAATTCTGGTACAGGAAAATATTATCTTTAAACAAAAATAAAGAAGTTGAAAAAATACCGTTGTTGGGTTTATCCACACTTGCCCTCCCATCCACGAGCTGTACTGGATGAGGGCGAAACGACCCGAATCTCATCTGTAGCTTTGATTTGTAGCACTGTGTCTCCAAGTGGGATGTCCTCCAGCACAGATTTCTATAACAACAGAACCTTATTAAATATATTTGTACAAAAAACATTTCATGGTTATTGCTAAATGAAATTGGGGTTACACCGAGAATACAGTTTTTTTTTTTCTTTGTTGCCCTTGTCACTATTGTTCAGGTCTCTACACAAAGAAACACTGGGGCACAGGTACAGTTTTCAGGTAGGAAAACAATGTGATGAACTGTGTGAACTGCAAATTTAAATACAGAAAAGAACATAGAGTGGACTGGATTGTTGGAGCCTTCCAAAAATCGGAGACCAGGTGCCCACCAGGAAGAGTTTATGTGCCCACCTAACATTTAATATCTCTATTATCATTCATTTACACATCTGTCTAAAGTCTCGTACACACACTATTCTTTGGCTGACGAACGACACCAGAGAGTGCACATATGTGCAACGAACGGCCGTTTTGATCGATAATCACACTGTGTATGAATTCCGTCGGGTTTCATTCATTATTCGCCATGGCTGATTGATGAAGGATTGCATTTCTTACTGTTCTTTTAAATTCTGTTAAATTTTAGCAGTTTTCTCTGTTTTCTTGGGTGAAAGGACTGTGGAATTCCCCTGTAACCTGGTGACACTGCATAGCAATAGAATATTGCCATAAAAATAGTTAAACGTCCTTATATGACAACACGGGGGATGAACTACATCTAGTTGTGCATTGTTTGTACTGCATTACCAACTAGTAGTTTATTAGACTTGCTAGGGGTTCAGAATGTCAAACTCCTTAGCAGTATAGATTTGTAAAGTCTGACAGACACAGTTCTCTGTTAAAACTGTATAAGTCGATTAAACACCAAAATAAAAAGAAAGAAAATAAAACGCTGCAAATTATGGTCATCAGGGATGCACCAACGCCACAATTGGCTTGGCATTAGGCCAAATGTTAAAATGTGAGTGGGGAGTTGGTGGATATAATCCAATACCGATACATAATCTCAAATAGCATTCACCTAATCATACACTGTGAGTTAATGCTAATGGACACTATATCCATAGATGGCAATATCCACCTCTAGGACTGTTGTTTGTTGTAACTTGGCTTCATGACCCTCTGGAAGAATGTTACTGATTTAAGTTATTCATATGAATTGGTGGTGAAGAGCATTGTCACAGGCCATGTCACATAAATGTGTGTTAACTCTTTTCTCATTTAATTTGTTGTGGCAGCTTCCCTGTACAACTGTTCATGGTACGTCTCTATAATCTCACTGCTCTTAACCTAAAATAGCTTCCGAATCATCCAGTTTCTGGACTCACCCTCTCCTGTCGTGTTATCTCACCTTTCATTAATATAATGCTTACTTTTATAAAAAAAAAGTTAATAAAACATTTTACATAAAAAAATTCTTGACCCAAAAGAAAGTTTTCATTTTTGTTTTATTTTTCAGTGAAATTCCCACATCCTTTGCAAATCGATTTCTAAATTAATTCACAAATCTCAGCCCATATTTCCCACTACAGTAGGTCCCAGATTCAGTCTGCAAAGGGACATGACTTGCCCTTTACCATTGCTTGGTTGCGTCCATGTCAGCAATAGGAGATGAACACATTTTTTATAGTTTTTTTATTATTATGTAGGAAATATGAATGTGCAAAATGTGGTCTGATTCTTTTAGAGAACATATTTGGCCTATCATAAAATTATATATTTGCAGCCTTTCTACCCTTTTGTGCCAATGGAGGAGAGAATAATGCATGTATGCATTTTATCTCTTATATAGCGCTACATATTCCACAGCGCTTTGTAATTATTTAATCAATTCACACCAGGCTCTGTACTGAAGTGCTTACAATCTAATCACTTTATAAATTGTTAAAGAAGAACTAAACTTACATTTTTAAAACCTAATATGAGAAGTTTTTCTCCCCAGAACACTTATACATTGTAAGATTCTTCTCTTAGAATTTGCATTTAGTACATGTGAGAAATAGATTCTGCAAGGTTTCCATGTTGTTTCCAGTACAACCCACAGCCCATGTGGTCATCACAGAGCCACGCCCCCCAACCCAGTATCCGCTGTGTCTATGCACAGAGTGTTTACTATACAGATGTCTATACACCAATATGGAAGTCCCTGAAAATACTTTGAAAGCTGCTTGTTACCCTGCAGTTTATTTACCAGTCAGTGTGAGTTTCTGGAAAATAAACTGCAAGGTAACAAGCAGCTTTCAAGTCCATCAGGGACTTCCATATTCCATTTTTTTATTATTATTTTCCTAGCTAAAAAAAGCTAAGCTCAGAAAAAGCTCTCTGCATATTCAGTGTTGGCTTACCGGGTAAGGCACCAGGTTTAAAAAATACACATTTTAGAAGGTCACAAGGTCAAATCCCCAAACTTGCCTTTATTTTTTGATTCCATAATGTCCATAGTAAAAGATTCTACATGTACCAATGATCTATTTAGTATCTCTGTTAGCCTGAGGTAAGAGCTCAAGTTTTAGTAAGACACAATGTACAAGTTGCAGGTTCTATTCCCCAGACTTACTTATTTTACTGAAAGTTAGTATTCGGTTTCTTACATCCATGCTATCTATAAATACACTTTTCTTTTTGTATGAAAAGTAAAGATTATACATTGTTAGACAGAAGCATGAATGTGTTTGAAAACAAAAAACTGAAATCCTTGTTCTGTGTTAGGAAGCGGGGGGGGCTGTCAGCTTTTAGAAGCAAGGCTGCAACTTCCTTGTTTTGATCTGTTGAGCACCACAGAGCATGTACCTGTATGCAGACACTTAGTTGGGGGGTTTACCCAGTTAAGTGGATTGTGGGAGCTGATTCTTAGTACTCACAGGTTATTTTCATAAATCACCCAATGGCCACGGCAAAGGGAGTGGTGAGATATAGCTTGTTGTATGTTTGTGAATGTGCTCTGTCTTGGGACAATGTTGTCTGGAGACTTTAGTTCTCCTCAAGCTGAAATGTTACTGTAAAATGCTGCCTGCATATTCTTTGTCTTTGGATAGAATCTCTGCAACAATCTGTATTTTCTGCTACTCACTCAAACAACTTTAAATTTTCTGAAACTTCAATTGATGGAAGTAAAATGGTGGTACTCACATATTTATTTGTGCTTCTTTGTAATAAATTATTAATGTTTAGTGTTTTATTAATGTTTAGTGAGTTAATTGCCCCCACCCTCCCTTACTCACTGCCTTCTTGTAGTGTCTGCGACATTTATGAGTTCTGCACGGCCTCACCATGGATACTGCTCTGCTTACACATCTCCCCGCCCCTCTTTCTTTTCATTGCTGAATCTTATTGTAATAAAAAGAGTGCTGGCAGGCAGTCAAAGATCCTAGTAAGAGGTCAGGAATGGGACACATAATTCTGCTTTTGTAGTGACAAAATGCTCTGATTTCAAATGATGATTTCTCAAAATCTACAGCTCAGATTTAAATTTCATAAAAAGGTTTTGAGTAGTGGGATCGTGCTGTATCTAAATAGCTAAAGAACCCTTTAATTGTAATGGTTCTATTCTGCATAAGTGCCTTGGCTGACCCAGTTTGACACACAAATGTGTTATGTAAGACACAGCTAACAAGTACAATATAGGGGGAGACCCCATTAACCCAAAAATTTTGGGTTAAGGTGGGTTTTAGATGGATTACGAGTACAGCGCTATTTCCAAATGTTTTTGGAAATAGCGCTGTGCTATCGATCCATAACCCATCTAGTTAAGTTTTGGCGCTACTTCATAGTGCAAAACGTACGGATGGGCTGTGGAGCTTTAAAGTCACACTACTAACTTAGCACGATCCCGCAATGCAATACCTGATGCTAAGCAGTAACGCGAGCTGCCTTATTGAATCTCCCCGATAGTGTCTACGTGTCACAGCCATTCCTCCATTACCTGATAGATGACTGACTGAAGATAGATTGTTGTCATTGATATCCACAATTTGAAGGTAAACTGGAATCTCTGCTGATCTTCGAGGGAGCCTTATCTGAAGCCCTAACTGTGAAGTTTAACCACTGCACCTGTTCATAGTCAACAGTCCGTTGGCAATTACTTCCCTAGATTGAAAATAAATATTTTTAATAAAACAAAATATGAATCCTGAGTAGTATCTAAAATATTTTCTGGAAATATTAAAAAGCTTTTACAGTTTCATCAAACTTGCAAAGAGAACCTACTGAATGATTAGGTACCCAAAATACTCATATGCCTCATTCATCAATGTACAGTATACCTGCCATGCTGTCTTCAAGTTGAACTATCTGGTGGTACAAGATTGTGGAGGGAGTAGGTGATCTGTCCATTTGGACCTTTATCTGGTCAACAGCAGATACAAAATAAGAGTTGTTCCAGGAGTGGCACCTTCCACAATTCTCTCAGTGAATATGGTAACCCCAAAAGGACGAAATACTGGAGTTTGTTTCATTTACATCCATGATATTCACTGTTAGCTTTGCTGTGGGGCACATAGATAAAGAACAAAACATTGTTAAGGAATGATCACATCAGAATATTCTGTCCAGATATGTTCTTAAACAAAAGATCTTACCATTTGGTACGCTGACCGACTGGCCACCACCTCATGGCATTGTCATAAACTGAGATTGAAATATCATAGGTTGCCACAAGCTCCTGTTAAGAGGATTTGACCATAACTGTTCCTGTAAAAGGGACACGGAGGAAATAAATTAGAATATTTGCACTCACTAATTCAGCCTATGAAAATATGTCACAACCTTTTCCCTTACAGCTATTATTATTAATATTAGTATCTTTTTATTTTTATTATTACTAGTTATTAAACAGTATATTACAAACACAGGCATCTAGTAGAAGTTGAAGTACTCTATTTATATACATGGAATATCTATTAGATGTACAGTAAATCAATGTCCTTCCTTTCAAATTATATTAATGTCAAAATTCTTGGCCCCAAAAAAACGTTTCATTTCCTTTTTATTTTCCTTTACCTGTGTCAATGTAATACCATACCCCTTACAAAATACATTTCCAAATTGTTCCACAAAATTCAGCCCATATTGCCCACTACAGTACTTCCCAGTTTCAGTCTGCAAAGGCGAAACAACAACCAATAAAGGGACATGCCTTTCCCTTTACCATTGCTTGGTTCGTCCATGTCAGCAATGACTATGAGCATGGTGCTGCAAACAGTTACATGGAGATGGTGGTGATGAAGGTAGACAATGTATGAGTCAGACAGGAGAGGCTTTAACAGAAAAATAATAGATCAACCTTCAGGATTGTGAGCCATAAAAGAAAGAAAAGATTAATTTGGTTAATAGAATGATATAGTTAAACTGCAGAATACCAGACTGGAAAGGGTTGTTATAAGGAGAACAGGATAGAGCATTAGGAGAAAATATAGCAAGCAAAGTACAAAGTCGAAAAGAGGAAAGGGTATGGCAGAAATCTAACTTAATATCAGGAAAAGGTCTTATTAAAGGAATGGAGGGAATGGAATAATAATAAATAATAGAATAGTTTACCTGTCTTGAAATTAATTTGAAAAGCTCCTTGTTGATTGGGCACAAGACTATTAGTGTCATCTGTGGCAAGAATCTCAATAATGTATACTCCAGCCGTGGGTTGAGGTCTCTATCAATGGCAGTCACCTCCACAACAATGTGCCCACCTCAACTGACTCCAAAATGCTTACTGTTTGAACAGGGTTGAGAAACTCTGGTGGACAGTCATTTACATCATCAATAAGAATGCTAACAGTTGTGCTCCCTGATAAGGGTATAGCACATGGTCAGCTGCCACAACTATAAGCCTATAGTTGTCCTTTCCTCCCTGTCCACAGTGACATTGGCTACTCTTATCACTCCAGTAGTGGCATCGATAAGAACCTATCCTGAGCCCCACTTTCAATTCGGTAGCTAGCTGCTGGTTTGAACCGCTGTCTGCATCTGTTGCAATCACCTGCACAACAGAAAAACCTGGTGGGAAATAAAAACAAACAAACAAACAAACTAATTACCTAAATGTACCATGTAAAGGAAATTAACTAAATGTTGTTTATAGTGCCTGGCTTTGAGACTTAAGCTGGGTACACACATTACGATTAAGCCCCGATACCGTCGGATCCGACGGTATGGGGGTTAATCGTTACGTGTGTACATTCGTTTCCCGAACGAGCGCGCGCCCGCCAAACATCGGGTCGGCCGAACGCTCGTTTGGAAAGGCCGAAAATTTCCATCGGCCGCGCTAGACTCCCTATAGAGGAGTTTAGCCGCGCCGATGAAACACACAGTCCCGAGCTTTTCTCACATAGGAGAACGCTCGGGACGTGTGTATGCAGATCTTTGAAAGATGGCAGACAGGATCTTGCAGATCCTGTCTGTCATCTTTCAGAAATCTGTACAGTGTGTACCTAGCTTAACTGTAGAATGATAAAATATTTAAAGTATTTAACCCTACTCTGTATCTTGCTGCAGTGGAGGAATTGCTTTTGTGATTAATTCTGATTATTCTAAAAATGTATTAAAAGCAAAGGTAATCAACATAGCATTAAAGGAATAAAAATTTTAAATCGGAGGGAACCGAACAGGAGTATAAAAGCTGTAATAATGAGTGCAGAAAGCAATTAAACTAGCTAAAATAGAAAATGAAATAAGGATAGCAGAACAAAGCAGTTAACCCCAAAATGTTTTTTAAACATATCAATAGTAAAAAGATGAGGACTGAGAATTTGGGACCATTAAATAATGGGGCAGAGATGGTTACAGAGGATGCTGAGAAGGCAATGTGCAACCATTTCCCCCCTCTGTAACAGTTTAGACATCCGAGTCCTTATATCAGGACTGTAAAAAAGGAAGGTTATAAATAGGAATATTCACACTGGCTGACAGAGGATATGGTGCGGAAACAATTAGAAAGTTAACATCAATAACCCCCAAAGTTAACATAAATAAACCCCCAGACCGGATGGATACACCTCGATCTTAATAGAGCTTAGTTCAGTTTTATCTAGACCACAGTTTCTTATCTTTTCAGATTCACTTTGTTCTGGTGATGTGCTGCTGGATTGGTAAAAAGCCAATGTAATACCAATATTCAAAAAAGGTAGTCGTTCAAAATCTGGTAACTATAGACCGGTAAGCTAACACCAGTAGTAGGGAAGGTGATGGAAACTTGTTACAGGATCATATCCTTGACTTTGTCTCCAGAGCTCATCTTATTAGTAGTAGTCAGCATGGATTTATGAGAAATAGAACGTGCCAGAAAAATTTACTTGGTTTTTATGAAGAAGTGAGTAAGAATTTAGATTCTGGCATAGCAGTAGATGTAGTATACTTGGATTTTGCTAAAGCAAGTACTGTGCCACATGGCGATTAATGTATAAATTGAGGACTGTTGTCCTAGAAAAAAACATTTGTACATGGATAGAAAATTGGTTATTGGATCGCAAACAGAGTGCTGGCTATCTGTGGTGGCTATATCTATGTGGGCTAAAGTGGAGTGCCTCAGGGTTCCGTATTGGGGCCACTTATTTTTAATCTATTTATAATGACTTAGAAGGGGGCATTGAGAGCAAGGTCTCTGTGTTTGCTGATGACACTAAACTATCAGAGCTTTGAAACTTCAAATGATGTGCAGTTGCTGCAAGCTGACCTAGATAATTATCAAAATGGGCAGCAGTATGGCAGATGAGATTCAATGTTGATAATGTAAGGTGATGCTTTAGGGTTTAGCAATCCTGAGTTTTGTTGAGTAAATCTTGACTGGAAGATAACAGTGCTGTAGCAAAACAATGCCAGGCAGCAACAGCTAGAGCTAGCAAGATACTGTCTTTTATAAAAAGGGGAATATATTCAAGAGAAAAAAACATTATACTCCTTCTTTACAAGGCACTGGTAAGGCCTCATTGGAATATGCGGTGCAGTTTTGGAATCCCATATCAAAAAGCGACATCTTGGAAATGGAAGCAGTTCAGAGAAGGGCAACTAAAATAATAAAGGCAATGGAGAAGCTTGACTATGCAGGCAGATTAGACAAGTTAGGGCTGTTTACATTAGAGAAGCGACGTTTGCGTGGGGAATGGTCATTTTATACAAATTTATTAATGGGCCATACAATAAACTCTCTGGTGCATGTTTACTAATAGGTCAGAAAAGAAGTTTCATCTTCAGGTTAGGAAAGGTTTCTTTACAGTTAAACGGTGAAACTGTGTCTTCCAGCAGATGTGGTAATGGCAAGTTTATTGAATAGCTTTAAAAATGGCTAGATAATTTTCTAAAACTAAAAAATATTGAGAATTACTGGTATTAATCTATACTGCAGTTCTGTTGATCCAGGATACTTTCCAATTGCCATTTGGAGTCAGGAAGGAATTTCCCCCCTTTTTTAGCTGTTTTTTTTTTTTTGCCTTCCTCTGGATCAACTGTTAGGTAGGGTTAAAAGAAGGTGAAAAGGTTAGACTTGATGGACCCATGTCTATATTCTACCTCAATTACGATGCACTATGTTACATCAACCTCCTTACACCCCATTTTAATAATCTAATAGGAGCAGGATAAAATTTTCTTCATCCTAGTTTTACGGGCAGTGATTGAACCAAGCCATCTACTATAGGGCAGAAACTTAAAGGATATGTACATTGTGAAATGTAAGTTTAAGTTAAGATTAATTGGAAGCTGCAGCTTTAAAAATACATTTGCCATATTTTGTTTTCCCCTAAGCCCCTCCAGAGCCTACCTTAGTAGTTTTAAAGTTGCTGACATCTTGTTTCTGTTCAGATGAATTTTTTATCTCCGCCCCTCTGAAATTTCCCCCTTGCTCCTGATTGTTTAGCCTCAATTGTAATGCCTGGTAGGTCTGTGCACTCTGTGCGCTCCGTTTGCGCATGACGGCGCAGCGAGATGATGTTGCGCACAAGCTGCAGGCACTTGTAACTGAGGCTAACAATTTAGGAGCAAGGGGGAAATCTCGAGGGCCAGAGATAACTATCCAACTGAACAGAAACAAGATGTCAGCAACTTTAAAACTACTAAGGTAGGCTCTGGAGGGCTTAGGGAAAACAAATATGGCAAATGTATTTTAAAGCTGCAGCTTCCAATTAAACTTAACTTCATTTTATAATGTACTTATCTTTAAACAAGGGGTGGCCTTGATGTGTAACACCACCCATAATAGAGGTAATTTTTTTTTAAAAATAAATTACCCAGTATGGGCAGTTCCTGGCCTATAATATCCTGAGCTGTTGTAATGGCTTTTACCTTTTGCCACTGTACAACTATTATACCAGGCTAACATACAGTAAGTCGGATACTTTCAATTTCACATCTGTAACAGTTTACCTTATAGATTGGGGTAATTTTAACTCGTACACAGTCTTTAAAAAAATAAAGCCTCATTGTGCTTATGTTACCCATGATAAAAACTCCCTTGTCAAACTTTCTGTAAAAACTACATCTTAAATTTAAAGAAAATCTTTCTACTACCACCTAATTTATAAATACTGGCAAATTGGGGTTTTTCTTTCCTTTTCTAAATCTATACGGTAATCATTTCCTTCCTTTTCCCAATGTTAAAAGCTGAAATATTTGGATCCCCCACTTTTCTACATCCTCTTATCTCCAGTTCTCTACCTCCTCCTGGTACCCATCTCATTATTGTCCTCATAAGCCTAATTAGGGTAGTATCATCTGCAAATTTTATAATCCTATTTGACCTTTACAAAACTTGACATTCATGGTTAAAAAGTGTATAGAAAAGTGGAGTTATAACACAATCTTGGGGACCCCTATATTTACATTTAAAATTGGAACCTATACTTCTCCAGTTTAACAAACTGTGCTCTTTCCACTAAAAAAATCCAATATCCATTTAGGGTGGAAACCCCATTGAATACAGCGTATTTATCATTTGTTCAGAACTGTCGTATTGAACAATAAACTATAATCAACAACGCATTTGCACATATACATTTGGCTTCTCTAAGTGCGACAATACTGAATATAAGGTGTTCCCTACAAAGCTACACTATAAAATTGTTGGTATTCACCTTAAAAATTCTTTTTTTTTAATTCCTGTGCAGAATTTGTATTTGTATACATAGAACAAGCACATGTGTTCCAGATATGAATACTTGCAGAAGCCATATTTGCTCATGTGCCTTAAAGACAGTTTTCAACACTATTTTTTTAGGCAGCCATTTAAACACAATGTAATAAAGGTATAATAGAAAGAAATTGCCACTGGTATAGCAGCACCTTTGCAATAGTTTAAGAAGGGAACAAAAACTGCTATAGCTTTGAGTACAAAGTTTTCACTATTGTTATTCTTATATAGAAAATAACTTAAAAGGTTTTATAAAATATTTCACCCACATTATTCTTATTCTGAAGAGTTTTCAAATATTGGATATTGTGTTGCTATAAACACCCGAAAAGGACAAACCAGCAGAAGTGATGATAAACGGGCACATTCCAGCATTTCCACACCTGTCCTGGACATCTAACCTGACCGCATTACTTACATGGACTATTGCCCATGTAAGCTATAGGCCGACACCTCACATAGGGTAGATAGGCCAGTATTTACACAATGCAGTTTCCTCTCCTGCTGGAAGGTAGTTAGTATTTCCAAATTTCCTCATTTCCATGCAATAAACCAACTCATCAGATAAAAAAAACTATATTATATGCATGCATGCAGAAAGGCCACCTAATGAGCTTACAAATATTACTTTGCTGATCTACTGTAAATTGTAATAATTATGGTATTCACACAACATTAGTCACATGTAGTGCTCAAGCGCCGGACCCTTCACAAAATTCTGTCCTCTTAGTGAGCACACACAATACACAATGTGTGTAATGATCAACTCACTGCTCGTTTTGTTTGGCCCAGGAAGCAGCCAGCCCAAGCCGTTTTTTTTGCCGCACAGGTACTATTAAAGAATCCACAAAAGGAGTGTGCACACCAGAAACATCCCCAAACATCTAGAAAAAACATACAGACCCATAAGGTCACCTGACGCATTTTGGTCCGTTTGACACTTGCTATGATTAAGTGTCGAATGGGTAAGGTGACCCTATGGGTCTGTGTGTTTGTTCTAAGATGTTTCTGGTGTGCACGATACTTTAAATAACAACCATACAAACATTCCCATTGGAAAATCTGTTGATTGAGAATGATATGTGCAAAATAGTTGCCCAAACAAACTCCTATAACATTGCATCTGACATCAACAATATTAATTGCTCTATAAATCCTCCTGTGCACCCAGTGAAATTTGATGGCTGTGGAAACCTACTTGAACATTATGGATATATTATGGTAATTAGCAGAACTAAGACTATGACTAATTGAATCTAATAAAATAAAATATAAACTACCCTATGAATTACATTTTTGAATTTAGCTCATGAACACAAGATACATTTTTGTCCCAGTAACGCTTTCCAAAAAGGGATACAGTATATCTGGATTAATTACCTGGTGGACTGTTCTCGCGAAGATGAGCTATTACGTTTAATGGACTGAAGATAGGTCGGTTTATCATTAGCATCTAGACTGTTAAAACCCTGGCTGTGCTATTTAACTTCCCAATGTCTTCTGCCACCAAGGTCAGATCTAAGACAGGGTTTAGACGACTCTCTGTCTATTACCTTTCCGGGCCTCACAGAAACGACACTGCACAAATAAAGAAACATTTCTCTTGTGATTCATAAATGTCAAGTAAACCACACATTACACCTTATCCTATTGCATTTAAAGGCAATTATACGTACTGAAGGACGCCAAATAAATGAATCATCAAAACACATTAAAAACGTATGATATATTATTTGTTGTCCTTTAATAAATAGAAATACATAGTATTACATGAATCATCCATAAAGACTTATTGTCACCATGGAAATTTGATTCACAGTGACAAGTCTTTAAAGGAAATTTAACCCCTCAAATAAAAAATTGATTATAGGTAAATACCCCCAAACCCAATTTACAATATTTAGAAATGCTGACAGGTGTAGGCTAATCTGTTATGCAGCAAATAATATGCTTTCCACCTTTCCACTTCTATCTAAGCTCTCCAAGCTTTATTCCAAGCTTGTACGTGCTCAGAGGAGGCAGCTAGGGGAATAGTATTCAGTCATTGGCTGTGATGTCATCTGTTTACATGCATCTAAAAAAAAATTATGCTCTACATAAAGATGGCCTAGGCTATAGAGATTTTTTGCCCTGTCAGGGCAATATTAACTCAGACCTAGGTGTTAAGGTCATTGAAAAAATTACTATGCCCCGAAGAAGGGGGGACTGGATCAGACTATTGGATACCGGGAGATTTACTGGATATTCCATTTGGATACGAGGGTCCCTAGGACATAATGCAAGATGGGATGTTTCCCTCTTTTATTAGTAAATATGGATTTTCCAGTATGTATTTATACATATTTTTATTTGTATTACTTTGTACCAGTAGGGGCTTTGTTGTTACATAAGTCATTTTGGTGTGTTCTGTTTCTTTAAAGTAAAAGTAGGCAGGGCGAATCTCGCCCATAATTTGGGACCGAACACTGCTCCTGTTTATGCCTGTATGAAGGGCGCATGCTTGAAACGCGTCGGCTGTTATGGCTCTATAGCTGACTTTTAATCTGAATTAATAAAGTTTTTTTTATATCCGGGAGTTGAAGGTGCAGAACTTTTTTTCCCCTGTTCGTTCAATACATGATGTGCCCAGAGGTGAACGCTTTTGGGCCATATGCTCAGATCTACTGAGGGACATCTTAAATAATCCATTCAACTATCACCCTTTACGTCACTATTCAATTACCCTATCCAAATTTTCAACAAATATGCTAACTACCTAGTGGGACCCGTGCTGCAGCTAGGACTCTCATAGCAACTCTTGGAAAGGTGGTGACCTAAATAAACCAAATTGATGCGCCAAGGTATGGTGGATCATGATAATGAGTATATGGCTCATACTAATAAACAATCTCAAAAATGGAACAAACATGGGATATCTGCTACTGAGTACCCCCAAGGGAACACCCTAAGGATCTTATAACGCAGAGCTCCTCACTATAGTTCACTATAACTAAAACCAGAATTTCTAATATGTACATTGGTTTTGAGCTTAACATACAAGAGATTCATAAAAATAAATGAACAAAAAAATAAAATGACAGGTTCCACACAGACCTCGTCATGGATGACCAGAGAGTCATCCATGAGTGCATGTACTTAGCGTCAGATACAAAGGTGGTCTTTTGCAATAGACATATGATGCTACCACCATTGCTGCAGAGGATAAAGGGTTGGATGTCGTCTGTCAGTTTTAACTATGTCCAACCAAGATTCTCCCTTATATGTGCTTTAATGCCTATGGATTGGACCACTGGCTCTAAATAAGTAGTAAAAAATGAAAATGGTATAGAAAATCAAAAACTACAAAAAAGTCTGCAACATATTACAAAATGTGGGTCAAAAGATTTTTTACATGATGGTTAAAGTTCTATTGTCCCACCTGTGCTGTTATTTATAGTGACAGATCTGCCTGCTCCGAGTAGTCTGTATCCACCACTGCATTGGGTCCATATCATTATCTAAAGCTAGAATAGGCCCATTCAGAACTGTGATTGTTGTTCCTAGATTGAATACAAGTATCAGAAACTTCAATGATTTCCACATTTTCTCCCAGTTAAATGTGATTTTGTTAAATCAAATATTCTAGTGGTTTGCTGTGACAAACATTAAAATGAGTGAGAGTTACAAGATGAAAACCCTGTGACATATGTTATAGTGAAGGCTGAGGCTGTTGTAGCCCTGGCGAACTGAATGTAGTAGACCCTCGCAGTCCTAAATCCTGCTGGGAAATAATAGAATAGTCAGTCCTGCTCCATGTGGAAAATATTACATAAAGCACTTGGTAATAATACCATGACCAACCTTGATAGAAAAAGACTGATGGCACACTAGCTTTGCTGATCAAGGTATTCTACTTGCAGATTGAAGATTCTCAGTGTAGAGTGTAACATCAATATTACTGTTTATACATTATATTAATACATTTGTATATTATAGCAGTCTAGGTGACTTTTCTTGGTGATAGAAATGTATTTAGCTTATAGTCTTATCTTTTGTATTGCATTTACTAATAACCTTTTTTAAAATCAAATACGTTGTGTTGAGTGACTTATTGTGCTTATACCCTGTAGGATTTAAGATCTTCCACAGCCTAATTGTTTCTCTTTTTCTTGCTCCACATAATCATGAAGGCTCTGAATGGCTTAACCTCATGATTTTACTGCTCATCATCTATTTATCCCTTTTACATTCTTACACTCCTACTGCACTGCATTCTTCTGTTATTTATCATTATCATTATTTGATTTATTTAATCAAAGTCTACAAAAACTCTCTTTGACTGTTGGACTGTAAGCTCTTCTGCTAAGTAACAAGTGCTGTTCTGTTATTATCATTATTGATGGTTATTGTTGATATAGTAACACTTTCCATCCCCATATACCAGGGCCGTTTTTAGGAATAAGCAACCTAGGCAAAGAGCTAGGTGCCTATGCTAAACCAGTCTTCTCCGTGTTGGCTCCGGTGCACAGTTTCCCCAATTGCACTTGCAATGCAGTTAAAAATATTTTTTACACACACCAACTGACCTACCCTTGTAATAGGTGCCAGACATATTTAAAGGGCAAACTAGTCAAAAAATAAATTTTGATCAAAAAGATAATTTTTAACCCTTAATATTTTTAACCCTTGAATCGCCATAACCCTCAATGTTCATTTGGTAACCCCTTGAATGCATCATTTGGTAACCCTCAATTTGTAGATAACTTTGAATGTAGCATTTCGGCGATATCCCTTGAATGTAGAATTTGGTAAATCACTCAATGTGATAACCCGACGCGGGAAAGTTAGTGTTTAAACCAGTTTTGTTGATATGGACATGTTCCCCAGACCATTTCCCGAGCCATTTACAGTAAGTTACCATTGATATTTTAACAGTATTTAACTGGAACTTTTCAAACTATTTGACTCCCATTGACTTTAATGGGTTCTATTTTGAACTATAGAACTATTACTGAAGTTCTATAGTTTAGAAACAATCCGGAACTTAGGAAGTTCGGCCATCTCTAACAGATATAGGTGAGCTCTTGAATTAAAGTTGTGATAGCTCCACAATGGATTCCTTAGTTGGTATGTAGTGGCAATGTCAAATGTGTTTCTAGGAATGTCTCTAGATCAGAGCCATTTTTAGCCATAACGCACCTAGGCAAAGGGCTAGGGTGCCTATGTTAAACCAGGGCGCGCAGTGTTCTCCCTGTCATTTCTTATTTGCTGTGTTAGAACTTTTCTCCTTGTTCTGCTACTGTAATTTGCAACATTGTAGTGAGTAGAGAGCCTGAACTCAGCTCACTCTCCTTGTAAACAAGTTGCAAATGAACTTAGGTGAAGGAGGAGGGGGGAGAATGAGCTCAGCTAAAAGGACTGGAGGAGGGCAGTTCTAAAATGCCAGGTAAAAGCTGCTCCGACTTTTTAACAGTGCCTCTGTGACTAGCAGCCATGAGATCCTATCCTGCCTCTTTCTTCCTTCCATCCAACTCTCCAATTAGAAGTAGTTGAGGAGTGAACATTCAATGGAGGAGACATGAAAGCAGGTACATACTGTATATCATGTTAATGCTGGCAGCTGAAAGAGTTAAAGATAATACTCTGCTGGTACTGAAAATATTAATATCAATACTCTAGGAAAGCGCTGCACTAGGCCACACTACTGCACTTTTAAGCTGATGGGACTGTGATCTGATCATGCTAGGCACCAAGTAGGCTAGAAAACGGCCCTTCCATTACTAATGTAGCAAGGTTGGGTGTAAATAGAATTATTTAAATGCTAAATTTTGTGATATTTAAGAATGTGATGTATGTGGATTCTAAACTGCTGCATGTGGTGTTTTTTTTTAACCATATGCTTTTCTCCATCAGCAGATCACTCTTTAATCCCATGTCCATAGTACCAATACATTTCATTTAAGCTTAGTATTTGGATCCTGCTAGATATGATCCCACCTTAAATGATATACTACCTGCTGGCGAGTTCTCAGTCAGCTCTGCAAGGTAGGATCCTTGGGATAAAATGGTCATTATCATTCATCTGATATGGTCAGAATAAGTAGTCAAAATCCTGAGCAAATGGGGGAAAAAAACAAATTTCTTTTAGGTGGACATATACAAACATGCAATGTAAGAGTAAACAGTAATAAATTATTCTTTACCGTAACATCCTGTTGTGTAGTAATTGGAAATAAATCCCCCTAATATAGAGTTATTTAATGTTTTCATACCAGATTTTACACATTGAATCCTGTCTATGCGTTTTACAGAGAGAGGTGGGTGAAGCTAGAGCAAATTTCCTAACCGGTACAATTACCGGTTACACTTGTTAACCTCCCAGAGAACCAAGAAGAAAGTAATCAGGAACAGAATTCAGAACCTGTTTTTATTTACCCTTCTAGAATTCCTGGCATTCTCTGGTTGTCTTTCACAGTTATGGTGAGTTTATACTCTCAGAAATTTTTTCTCTGTCCAGTTCGCCATGCCGGTTCACATACACAATTCCAGTCTGGAAATAAATAAATTATTAAGAATATCAGAATACCATATACAAGACTATTATTTTTAAGTGAGTTTCTTCTTCTTCAAAAAAAAAAGCAATTACCTTCAATAGAATTCTGAACCCACGGCAAGTCAAAAATGACAACTACTTCTAATTAGCAAAAGCTGCATTCATTTCCCTATTAACACAATGTTCTGACCCGGGTTGGTGACATGCCATAAAAATGTAACCCCCAGAGAATTCTTCGACTATAGGGCACCAAGGGAGATTGGCAGTCTAAGCCCAGTCTAACCATTGAGAGACATTTGACTTACACAAGGAATTAGTGTTTGTTCTTTCACCCAAATCCACAACACATGTTCCCAACATTTATGAAATACTCAAGAGAATCAAAATTTAAAACAAGTGATCTACTCAATTTTTAGGATTTTTTTTGTTCATGAAACATGATAATCATAAATACACTCACATTTTCATTAATGAAAAAAGCATTCTCTACATTGCCAGCAGTTATGTTGAAAGTCAAGAGAGCATTACGCCCTGTATCTACATCAGATGCCAGAATCCGGGTAAGAGCAGTTGACACAGGAGTGTTCTCGCTAATGGTTATATTTAGAGGTAGATTGAGGAGAATCGGACATTATCATTGATATCTAACACTCTGATTTCCACAACAACCTAAACAAATGATAAATATGGCATCCAGTTTACAGTACAATACAATACAGTATTAAAGTTAGTACAGATACACACATTAAAAGGTAAGGACCTGTCGCCAACACTGGAAGATTGGACACACGTGGTCTGCCAGTTGTGCAGTATCAAAATATCCTGATATCGTACAATCGGATTGTTACATGTATGGTGCCCTTGAGATAGTTGAATGAACAGAAGAATAAAAAGGTTCATTAAAAGTCTGGATATTGTATCTGGGTGGTATCAGGTGTGATATTGGTCTTGCTCCAAGATTTACACTGGTTATAACATTTCTGCACTAATAATCTTTGCCTCTGGAATCTGGATGGCTGAATACTGGGTTTCATTTTTGACCCATTACACTGGAAATTGATGAATCATTTTTTGCAACCTTTACCATATAGAGTAGCTGGCAGGCAACAAGGATTCCTCATTTTAGTACTATAAAATATGGTGGCTAACAATTATAAGATTCAAAAGCAAATGTTGTTAGGTGCATTTAAGGCATGCCCACCCAAAACACTAACAGGGAGATGTAATAAAAGTTATTCTTGTTAAAAATGTGCTAAATTTTGCCCCAATAATCAGATTTTACTTTCAAATGGTAAATCACATCTGATTGGTTGGGGCAAAATTGCACCATTTCTAACAATAAGAACTTTATTACATCTCCTGTATAGTGGTTACTTTTTAGTTACCTGTCCCCAACCCAAATTAGCCTGATATTTGGGGATAGTTACTGGCTCGATTTTTATTCCCAGGTCTCTGTGTCATTTACAAACCTATATTACTATTTGTCCCTCAAAATGGACAGAAACTTTCACATTTTTTTTCTCCCATAGACTTCTATGGATCCGTTTTTGAATCTTCAAATTTTCGGAAAATTCGAAAACGGAACGAAACTCACAGTTTCGAACATCTCTACTACGACATCACATTTGGGTGCTGTTTCTCCTGCTGCTTCCTCTGCACATGCTCGTGTTTATAAAAGCTCAATAAGCAGAGGGAAGAGCATATTAATTTTATCTATTTCCAAATGGATGTAATAAACTGGTAAAAAATAGCAGTTGGGGTTGAAAGCAGATAACTGACATGTCATCTTTTTTTGTTTAATGCCCTTTAAAACTTAAACATTTTTAAAAACAAAGACTAGTGGATTGCACAGGGATCTCATGTCAGTTCCTTTCCCTTTGACTCTTCCGTATTCTAATCATTCTTCAAACACACATAACTTGTTGGTAACAAGAGTTTCTTCTTTTGGTTGTTTCAATTTCAAATTGCCATTAACCAGATACATTAGACCAGATAACTAGAGTTATAATACTTTTAGTTCAATAAGTAACTTTCATACTGTAGCATTTGGTTTTTTTATTCTGTAACACGTGGAATGGACATGGTTTTGACTTTTTGCTTGCAAGTTGCTAATGGCCCTTTCTATTTGGGTAGGAGCAGCAACTCAGCACGAGCAAAAAAAGACAGTGTATAAAGTTGCTGTCAAACAAAAACACAAGGCAAAAAATACATATAAAGTTAATAGTTGCAGTCAAGCAAAACACACAACAAACCACACAAATAATCCCCTCCCCAAAGTTATGATGGACAAGGAAATCACATGTACAGGTCTATGGCACAGTTTCAAGTGCAGTGAAATTTGCAGTGCAAAATGTATAGAGGATGCTGTTAAACTGTCAACGTTC